>CABHPR010149083.1:16490-27148 GCA_902168415.1 Peromyscus melanophrys | reverse complement strand
GTGTGTGTGTGTGTGTGTGTGTGTGTGTGTGTGTGTGTGTGTGTGTGCGTGTGTGTCCATCCTGCCTTTATGACAAAGACAGGGTCAACTTCTGAATTTCTCAGTGTCATATGCACTCAAGATCCTTGTCAAATGGTATCAAGAATGTTAGCCTAGCCAGCCTTCTCAGAGGAGGCACAAGAGGGATAAATGCTTGTCAGTGATGCCTTAGCTTGAAGATGGCTATTTGCACAGCTTACCTCTCCAGTAGGTTATGCCTGCTAATGCCAAACTAATCCAAAGCAATTCCTTTTCTAAGGTATTAGAGAAATTGAAGGCTATCCTAACACACAGGCATTTGCTATTAAATGCTGAAGATGCTGTGAGAAGCCCAGCTTGCATCTTACAGCCAGAGATGAGAGTCATGAATGTCCCCTGCCCCATCATTCCTAGAGGAGAACCTCCTTCAGTATATTGCACGGGGAATTTAGCCATGAAATACTCCACATATTACATCCCCCACAGAGACACTCAAAGTGCTGCTTAGCAAAGACACTGAGAAAACCTTTAGTAAATCTAATTGTGTTCCTCTCAGCCTCTCCCACATCCATAAGCACCAAAGCCATTTTTCCAATAAGGGCTGTTACAACTCCACAAAAAATATCAGTGAAGGAAGCATTACCTCCTTCACTTCCATGAAGCCAGGAAGACGCACTTCTGCATGCTTAGAGTGAGCCAGGTTTTGCTCCTGTTGTTCTCTAGTGTTCAGAATGGGCACTGGTGGTCCTCCACTGACCTATACCCATTCCATTCTTGTATCTCTTCCTCTCCTGAGTCATGAGCTTTGTCTACTCAGTGGCTCCCTGCTGGCTGGCTTTCATCCAGAGGGCAGGAGGTGAGAAAAGCAATGTGCCTCTTCCACTGGCAACAGCATTAGAATAGCTCTGACCAGGCTGTCACAGCTTATGGTCTCAGCTCTCTGTTGTTTCATTGGAAGCCCTCTTTTCATCCTTCAGATTTGAGAGGGTTTCCTAACAATGTTAGCATTGTCTGACTTTCCTGTTTCATATCCTTCTACCTCCTAAGAGTAGGACCACCATGGATCTCTTTGAACCATGTGGGTATATTAATTCTTTTTTCCTCTCCATCTAATTTTGGTTGATGGAGCAAGGAAGGAAACTATTATCTATTAATGTCTTCTGGGTTCCAAGATAATTGCATTCATGTGTCATATAATTTGATGCTTGCAAAAACCTTTGATGATCAGGGTTCCTATCCCCATGAATGAAACTAAGACGCTCAACACAGATTCTTTTATCTTATGTTGCCCAATAAAGGTAGATCCCGATCCAGTCAGGAGGCATTCCGTCTGTGAACAGTGATACTTTCTGTGAACCTGTTTCTAAAACCCTGAACTAAACCTTGATGACAGAGTAGAGAAGATGCAGAAAAAGACTAGAGATGAAATAGAGTCAGAACCCCTGCTGTGGTAAAAAGAAATTCATTCTCCCCTTGGAATTCAAAGAGAATCGTGAGACTGTACACTCATGAGGCTCCTGATCCTGGCATTGCTCCATGGAATACATTATCTAGGACAAGGTTCACCACCAAGGGAAATATCTTTTCCTAGACTTATACTTCTGAATACAACTGATACATGTGACCCAAACCCAGCTGATTTGGCACATGCATTGTATCTTTCTGTAGTTGGATAACTAAAAAATCATTCAGTAGGATCAATCTCTACATTCTCTGTAGCTTAGATGATTAAAGTGTCTATCTCCTGAACATGAATGCTGTCATCCCACTTCTGCATCTGACTTGATTAGAATTAAAAACCACATACCCACATTTTATATCCCCATTGTTTAGATGATCTCCTTCCATACCAGTTCTATTTAAAATGACCATACTCAAACTTATCATTTGCTGATCCACTCATATGAACTAGGCGCCTGATTGGTTTCCATGGCTAAGAGTCTGGGTTCTATAATTGATTGTCTGGATTTATAACCAATCCATTCACTTATTAGCTGGACAAGTAGCTCAACCTTTCTAAGACTCATTTTTCCGTTTTAAAAATGAAGGCCATAATAATGTCTACTGGTTTAAAATACTGCTCTGTGCTCAGCACATAAAGTGATAATAGTGATATTAATAAACATATATAGCCACATAACGCTTGCTGTGAGCTTGGCACTGATCCAAGTGCTTTATAGGTCCTAGCTCCATTATTTTAACAATCTTTCATGGTAGGTATTATTATTATTCTTTAACTTTTGTGGCTGAGGAAACCGAGGCTCAAAAAGGTTGCAGAGATTTACCTGAAGACACATGCCAATATTCAGTGAGGCAGGCCTTTGGAGCTGGTGACAGAACACAAGAGTATAGGGTGTCCTGAACAAACCCCTTCTTCTTGGAGTTCAGGGCCTGGCTCTCTCGATCTCCACTAATAGTGTGTTCTGCTGCTGGAATGATCATCTTCACTTAGCATTCTCTTCAGACCAATTCTAAGTGACTTTCCCAGAGCCTCTAAAGAAAATTTCATTCTTGTAATGTACATCACAGCTTTCCACCTGCTGTGACTACTTCATTCCCCATCATGTCCTTTAGTCACTATAAAAGCAGCAGATTCATGGTCACAAAGACTCATCCCTCCTTCTCCATCCCCACTCACACTCATTCCTCCAGGATGAGGTCCCAGTGATAGGAGAGGAAGGAAAACCCTCAGAGATGGGGTGCTCGTGTTGTCATATAAGCCAGTATTTTCACGACCTCTCTCTCTCCCTCCATTATTGACACATTTGGAAACCTACAGTCCCACTGCACTGAACTGTAAGAACTTACTAATGCAATTACAACTCCAACATGAAAAAAGATGCAAGGATGTGAGTATGTGTACACATTTCATGGTCTTCAATCACTTGAATCAGTGAGAGCATAACTTTCCACAGAGAGAAACATGCAAGAAAGCTGCTGGTTTCCTCCTAACTTCACATGGCAAGAGCTTGCCCCAGCTTTTATCTTCATTACATTATGCCCACAACCCATTATGGAGCCCACCAGTGCTTCCCTGCAAACAGTGACACTCTGAGCAACTCATGCATTCTCTACTCAACATCCCTAGAAGTTCATGCTCCATGGTCACATGGTTCCTCACTTATTTTATGGTTTTTGCCATTTTCTTCATTTCAAATTAGACTTCATACTTTATTCTTTTCCATTTTCTCGAGTCTATCCTTTATTTTCCTCTTTCACACTTTCTCTCACCCATGACTTCCACCCACGGTTCACCTCCTTGCTCCCAGCCCTTGCACCAGTCCAGACATGGATTGCTTACACCTAATCAAGATGGTACGTCTTTTATTATTCTGAGATTCACACTCAGCTCCATGCTAAGGCATGGATGGATACTTCATTGTGTCTTTGTGATATCAATTCTATATAAAAATAGGAGTCTCTGTGGAAAGAAAAGTAACGCAATTGTCAGCCTGGGATTCCCTGGCCTCTCAGGTTGTTATAGGCCAGTGGTTCTCAGTCTTCCTAATGCTGTGATCCTTTAGTACAGTTCCTCATGTTGTGGTGATCCCCAACCATAAAATTATTCCATTGCTACTTCATAACTATAATTTTGCTACTGTTACTAATCATAATGTAAATATCTGATATACAGGATGTCTGATATGTGACCCCAAAATGGGTCATGACCCACAGGTTGAGAACCACTGCTATAGATCCTGCTACAGCAGAGCCATAGAAGTCCAAGGCACCGATTAAAGCCTTCATGAATTCCAATGGATTGGAAATGAGACACATAATTGGCCCATGTTCACTCAGTCTCAGGAAAGTCATATTCTTTGAGATGTGCTGATTTGTTTCCCATGAAATAAATTTGCACATGAAACTCAAGACTGTTCTTTGATTTCAGAAAGAATGAAACAAATAAGAAATAAAAGCACCTATTATTATTTACTTTTATTGGGTAGATATATCTACTTTTGAAGAGGAGAGCCATTATATCCCAGCTATGCAAACCTAACATTCTGAACACCCTTGATGAAGCCTTCGGTCACAGTACCAAGGACTTTTCATGAGCATTTCATTCCCATCTTGCCCCAACTTTTTGGCCACTCTTCTCATAACCTCTCTTCTCTCCTCCATCACCTACAGGTCCTTATTTATTTCTGTGGTAAAACGCCTGTCTTCGCCACCCTTTCACTTTATCCACCGTGTCATTAGTGTCTTAATTTTGCAAACATACCTCTATGAGCAGTTCTCTTGCCGGCCATTCATATAAGGAAAGCTTTATCACTACACAAAGTTCAGATACAACTATCCCTGTGCTCCAGGAAATCAGGGCACAGCAACCTCTCAGTCTTTCTCTTGATGGAGATGCAGATTCCAGAAGACAACTGGTAAAGATACAAGAAAAGACCAGGACCTCGAAACCCACATGGCACAGTCATTCTACAAGCCCTCCTCCAGGGGCATGCCACTTCTTACACCCCATTCAGGCTGCCCCTCTGAGAACACTGCATGTATTTCAAGCTTATTTTACTTGTATGTGACTTAGGCCTCAGAGGAGCTCCACTAGGCTCCCGGCTTCCCAGCAGTAGCTTTGTTTGTGCCAGGCTGAGTTCCTTTTCCATGAGACCTCCACATCTGTGAAACGTGTTCTCAACAACATGAGCAAGTTACTTGAGTCTTAAGTACTGAAGCCTGCTTCTCTCTCACTCAAAACAATTGACAAGGCCAATCTTTTGAGAATGGCCTGCTGACCCTTTGTGTTCATAACATTAGCGTTGTGGGTTGTGGGTAAATACCACCTTACAAATAATCACATCTGAGCTTGTCACTGAACCTCTGCCACTATATCCTATTACTGAAGAGGAAGAGAAGGAAAAGGAGGAAGAAATGGGGGAAACGGGCTCAGTTTCCAGAACTATATCACAGAACTGTAACAGCAAGGCAATGTGGCTACAAACATCAAGAATATGCTGAACTAGAAATCTCTTCCAGATCGAAACCACTCACCACTGCCTCAATCTACAAGTTGTCCTGTACAAAAGCCTGCAGATAAAGCCGTGAAGCGGCATCACACTTGAAGCCAGGGAAATGGAAATCACATACTCTTGTTTCATATTAACTGGATTCTGGAAAAGCTACCAGGCTTAGTCTATTTCGAAGACCCTTAAGTCATAGCTGAGGCTATAGGTAGAGCATTTGAGAAATATTTATCTACCATCCCAAGTTCTACACAACAGAAAGCATGCCTAGAGGGGTGAGAATGGGTATTGGGTGAGCCAACTCCTTGGTATGCTGTGGATAGTTCATTGCTACTCAACTCATTCTTCATGAGAGGAATAAAAGCTCCCCCCTAACAGAAGAGCTGACAAGCAGTGGATATCCTTGCTGCTAAAACTCAGAAGGAATGGAAAATGGAGACAGGACCAGTATTTGTTACACAAACGCATGTGTTACAACACATGTGACCTTTGAGCTGTGACTCTATTAAGGAGGGTGAGGGAGACAAAGAAATGAAAAGGAGAGAGGGAGACCAGGAAACAGCAACACCGTCCTTCTCTGATTGCTACATGTTTGAAGTCTGCCCTCTGCTCGGAGCTGTTGCCGCTGTCTTCATCGCCCCCCTTACCATTCTCCTTGGATTTATAAGCCTCAAGCACTATCAACCATTTATCTCCATAGATTCCTTATTTAAAATTCACAGAAGCATGATTTATCTCCACTACATCTCTGTGCAGTAGGGAGGGACCAGCTTTTATTTTCTGGGGCTCAGAGAGGTTAACTGGCTCACCCAAGGTTATACAATGAGACTGAAGGATAAAATATCAACACAAAATAACAATCCATAGTAAATGAAAAGTGTTCCACATGACACCCTGAAGCTCAGAGAGAAAATCCACAGTGATGACGGGAAGCTGCTTGCATCTGACTGTCCTGGAGGGACAATTAACCAAGTATCATGAGCTTGGATTTTCATCTGAGGGCTTCCTTTATGGTTTATTTCTTTAAAGCTTTGAGATCTCAAATTTGATTTTCAAGATCAGTTAGTTTAGTAAAGCACAATTTTTTTCTCTGCAAATATCTTGAATACAATTCATGCATATATGGTAAAAGACGAAATACAATTGAGCCTCTGGTTTCTCAAATGATAAAATCGACTGCTTTTTATCTGTGGAAATGAAATCTTCCAAAGCAGTTCATTTCTGTTCTCTTCAAATATAGGTAGACACCTTCAAGAGGTCTATAAAATAGTCACCCATGTATTTTCTCCAACCGTAACAATGGGGAAAATTCTTACATATCACCCTGTATGACAATTCAACTTTAAATTCCACTTTGGCCATTACTGACCCATGTAAAACCTACAGCAAGTTCACATCTTTGGGCCTCAGATTTACATTCATAAAATGAAGGAAATATAGTTAGCTGGCCACTAATCTCCTTATGAACTTACAATCTCCAGTGCAATGCTTACATGACTGTAGAGGAAGTATTTCAGTGAATAAGAAGCAACACGTTAAAGATCTGAACTGAAACAACCCTCCTTTCCCTTTGTATACAATGCGCTACACAGGAGCTAAGCTGAGTCCATTTTACCAAGTGAGAGCTGTGTGAGGTGAGGGAGGCAACCATCTCAGGGCAGACATCAAGTGCAGATTCGCAGCACTGTGACTGAAGTCTGATCTAAAGCTGGTAACAGTCAGGAGAGGGAACCATCAGAAAACGCAGTCAACCCTTTTGTGATTGGAATAATGACAAAAGTACTATGTGTGTGTGTATGTCTGTGTGCATACATATGAACATGTATATTTATATATGCCCATGCACACACATGCCATTCAGGGGCCAGAGGAGAACATGGGGTCTTCCTCTGTGACTCTCTGCCTAACCCCCTTGAGAGAAGATCTCTCACTGAACCTGGAGCTTGCTGGGTTTTGGCTAGGCTGGCTGCCCAGCAAGCCCCAGAATCCTCCATTTTCACTGGATCTTCAACCCTCCCTGCACTGGAGTTACAAGCATGGGGGACCATACCTAGCTGTTACATGGGTACTTGGGATAGAAACTCAGTCCTGAGTCTGTACACCAAGTGTTGGTACCCACTGAGCCATCTTCCTCATCCTCCATTAAGTAAGTGTAAGCTGTTAAGTTCCAGTGTGTTCCAAGTACTTTACCTATGACCTCAGCAAATTCTCACATCTGTTTTCCCATATCACCACTCAGAGTTCAAAAATCCAATTTACGCTATTTCATTTCCTTAGGTAGATCAGGCTTCGAGAGGCAAGTGATCTTGTCTGTTGTAGAGGGTCTTATAGTTGTTACTTTACTATTTGTTTTACCTATTATAGATATCCTGATTTTCATTAGGGTACCCATGTACCAAACCCACATTCTCTGGGTAATATTAAAGCCAACTCAGGTTCCTGGGGTCCAGTTTCTCAGAGACTATCTTCTCTCTCTCTCCAGATGTGGGGAAAAATGCAGCCATAGGTATCCATGTTGAAAATGAATTAAGTTCCCTGGCTTTCGTGTCAGAAGTCAATAAATAAATAAATAAATAGATAAATAAATAAATAATCCACATAAAGCAAAGGGATCAGTCCCTGGTGACCTCACTGCACTGTGGGTAAAGCCAAGCCTCCAAACTGGGCTCTGCGTGACATACACGATCTTCATTAGAGAAGAGTCAAGCATCTACTAGGTTGGTTCCGGCTGCCAGATTATTGAATCTAAGAGTCCCTGTGTAAGACCATTCCAAGAGAAATGCACTGCAATCAGGGGGGGGACCCTGTACCAGCCACACATTCAACAGAAGCCACCATCTCTTCCTAATCCAGATTCACAGCACTATGGGGACCACCACTGTTTGAAGATACTCTCCACATTTGCTGATCACTCATCAATAAAGCAAACATACTCAAAGCAAGATTTCAAATTTCATATGACATCTCAAAGCCCAGGACACCCATCAAAGCCTTCAGGTCTCATTTGAGTTTATCTATTTTACCAACAAAACAGGGGATAGACATTGTTTTCCAGAGGAAATTCTTACAGCAGCCTCTGTACCCGAAATAATGTTTAGGTTAAAAAAACAAACAGTATATTCGTTTTCAACTTCGCGCTGATGTGTCTCCAGGTGATAGATGGCCCGCCTCTGGTCTCTTTCTGCAGAGGATGCATAATCTCTTTACAAACACACAGGCCATCACCATGGAAATGAACATGAGGTCATAAATACATCATTAGGAGCACCACTGTGTCTCTTAGGCGGTAATGACAATACTTCACATTGCAAACCTTCCTGTGACTTGGGAAACATTAACTCAGTAATCCCCTGTTGCCTAGAGAGGAGAAGGGCAGTTGATACCAGTTTTGAAGATCTGGAGGCTGAGAGAGAAATTGTGCTGTTTTCCCGAAAGTTCCAAGGGAGTAGGGATTAACATCATTCATGCAGAGCTTGCAATCCCAGATGTCTTTATGATGTTTCCAGGTTTCTCCCACACCTCAAAGGGCAAAACACCTTCACAAACCAGACTATGGTGTTTCAAATCTTCCTCCAGGGGAAATGCTGACATTTGCTTGGGACAGACCTGGTCTTCATGGTTCTGAAAACAAAGCAGGGAGATGTGCTGGACAAAATGTACCAAGCGAAGAGACAAAGGCACTATGGACAAGGCTTTCCTGATAGGCCCCTCTCTCTGGTTCTATCCCCTGAAACTCCCTCCAGAACCTAGAAGGAAAGGCTTCCACGGTCCTTCACAAAGCCAGCTCATCTACCCATGGCTTGTCTGCCTGACATGATGATGCCTGGGCTTAAACAACCGTACTCCCCTTCTCCCATCTAGACTTCAAGTTCTCATCTGAGAAGTCAGCTCAAAGAGGCCCAAATAGCTTTCACTTGACCTATCTGCCTGCTTCAGGTTTCTCTCCAATTTTTCCTGGTCCTTTAATGGCCAAACCCTCCAAACTCTACCTTCAGTCCAACTTTCTATCAAAATCTCTCTTTTAAAATCCTGTTATTGGAAGCAACGATGCTTCTGCTCTTTGGATCACTGCCAACAGCTCTTTTTGCCAAACTTAATGGAATTTTTATGGCTTTGCCTCCTGAGCCTCCATGTGATCCATAACAACACTGCCAGCCATCGAGCTTTTTGTCTTTTATTTCTGTATAAACTCTTAATTTTATTGCCACTTTCTCTATTGCTTTGAGCTGCTTCCTGGTCCTGACATGGGTGTCTCCTCCCTATAACTTTCTCTTTTTTATTCACAAATCTGAGCTGAGATGACTCAGTCCTATATCTCTGTTAAATATCTAGCTCCCACACTTAGTCCAGTTCAGCATTTCCCTCCACACAGACTCTTGAAAGGGGCAGGTGCTCTCTGCTGCCCTCATTCATTCATAGGTCTACCTAAACCTGGGACCAATCAGATGGAGGCAAAATTTCAAGCACTAATTGAGCAATGTGATTTCCAGACCCAATTATCATGTCTGAGAAGAGGTCTAGCCAGCTTGCATCTTCTCTTTGCATCCGTACGGGTGAAAGATGGACTTTTGGTCCCTAAAGGAGAGTTGATGATATCATTTGGACTTGAAGAAATTATCTCCACTTAAATTTATGATTAAATTGAAAGTGTGCCCAGTAGCTTTGGTACAGAAAATGAACACAAACCCAAATGATGATGGCATTAGTAATGTCCTTTCTTAAGTTGCTTAAAGCCACAGGGGACACTTCTCCCCTGGAATTAGTGTTGTGCTTTGAGACAGTCTAGCAATTCCAGGTGCTGCATATTTGTCGCCCAGTTCCTTATGGGGGAGGGTCATTACTTGTGGAAGCAAACACCCTTGAATCCTGAAACACCCCATAGGCCCTGCCCCACTCTCAACACTTCTGGAAGTACAGAACAAATATATGTGAATATCACCCCAGCCATGGTCGGTAGTAACTGTCCTGGAGCTGTGTCACTTGCAGGGAAATGGATGAAAGTGGAGATCCACTGTGTTAAGCAGATTGAGCCAGATGCACAAAAGCAAACATTATATTCTCTTGTTAGATGGGGAAGTGGCAACAGAAGAGGAAGGGGTACTGTTTGGAAAGATGGAACAGGGCCAGCACAACAGGAGTGAACAGGACAAAAGGATAAAGGGACAGAGGGTGAATATTATTATAATACATAATATGCTTGAATCACACATTATTAAGAAGTTTACCATGCTGTTCATGAATATACAGTAGTAAAAAGAAAAATCTGAAGTTCAGAAGCAAAGACATCTAATACATACTCTCAAAAAGCAAAACTCAGTGCTCAAATATTTTATTGCAAACCCATGTTTCCCCATAAAATTTATAAGACAAGGACTGGAGGGATGTCTCCATGGCTAAGAGTACTTCCTGTGCAAGTATGAGGAACTGAGTTCAGATATCAGCATCCAACATGGCCACATGTACACCTGTAAACCCAGCACTGTGGGGGACTCCCTGGCTGTCAGCCTAGCTCCAAGTTAGTGAGAGATACTGTCTCAAAAGAATAAAGTGGAAGATGACAAAGCCAGCCTCCTCTGACCTCCATGAGTGCACATGGGTGCCCACCTACATACACATGCCTCTCTCAACACACACACACACACACACACACACACACACACACACACACACACA
>CABHPR010149082.1:1862-13848 GCA_902168415.1 Peromyscus melanophrys | reverse complement strand
GTGAGCTGCTATGCATAGTTTTTCCTTATGTAATGTGAATTACATGAGAATGAGGGCAGCTCTGTAATACTGAATTACACTCAGTTCTGTTAGCACCTTTCCTCTGCTTTCCCACTGTTTGAGCAGAATTGAGCTGTGATTTTTCTATTTGGGACATACTATCTGGTCTAGGCTTGAACTGGGCACCCATTCCCTTTCTAGTATCTCAATTCTGCCTTCTTTCAACATTTTTTTTCATTTCAGAATTAATCTACTACCATCTTATTTTTTAATTCTGTCTCTATGACCCATTTTCTGGCAGTCTTACACAAATACATTAGAATAAATGTCTAACCTTGGCTTTGAAGACTCTGACATGGAGCTCTCCACCTAAGGCAAAATTACAGTAAGGTAACTGATTTTAAAAACAAACAACAGACAAACAAACAAAACAAAACAAAACAAAAAAACCTAAAAGGGTTCATTGTGGAATAATATACTCAAAACACCTGGTAAGAATAGCATTTATTCTATGAACTGTTAATTTGACAATAAAATAGTGTGCCATTTCCTCAGTTAATAAAATTTTTTACATTTACAAACTAGATTATTTTTATCTGAGTGCTAGGGTTAAATGCCGCACCCCTTCCACGAAATCTCTATCTCCTTGAATCTTGTGCAGATGAGCACCAATTGCCCAGCAGCTCTCAAAACTGGGGCCGGTCACCTGCCTTCAGTAGACCAATTGAATGACCAAGTAACAGCAGAAAGCAAAGGAAGGAGATTTACTAGATGTGGTCAAATATAAAAGGAAACAAAGAACTTCAGGGACACCATCCCAGCAGCCAAGCTCATTTTTGTGGTTTAACATGGGGTTTGGATTTAAAACTAGGGCAAGAAATGTGCATAGCTAAACAGTCCTGGTCAGAGTGTGGTTGACCCTTCACTGACTTGTCATTCTCTAGGCTCCATTCTGTCCTTCAAGGTGGTCAAGCAAGTTGTCAGATGTACAGCCTTCTTTTCTAAGAGACAGTGCCCCATCTGGCTGGAAAAAGGCTTCTGTCTTTTCTTCCCCAGTATTCATTATTTGGAATCCAACAGCCAAAGGGAGAGGCAGCAGTATCTCTTGGACATCTTCACACCCATAGGGTAGCTTCTGTATCCCTACTTGTGTGTCTTATTTTCTTCTACAATTGACTCTTTTTTCCTTAATTCTCATGCATTAGCATATATTAAAATATCTTTAATGAAATCAGCAATTTTGCTTCATCCTAAACTGCTTATGCAGGAATTATTTTTGGTAAGAAGTCAGGAACTCCAGTTTGGTCTGAGTTAAGATCTCCAAAACTACCAGAATCCAGGCTTCTGATGGTAGCAATGTCATGCTGTTTCCCTTTCCCCTTACCACCAATAATTGGATAACTTGAAATGAAAGTTGATATCATTACAGACAAAGTAAGGAGAGAATAGTTTAAGTAAGCAATATGGCCCCATGTCCCAGGTCCTCACTCCTTACCTCATATCTCTGTTTCAATAATTCTATTTGCAACATAAAGTTTTAATGGAGATGTGGATAGAGTGGGGGAAAAAGTTTAGACCATTTTAGATCCTGATGAAGATGGTTAATTCACTTAATTAAACTGACTACTTTGGGGAACTAGAAATAAACACATAAATCAAAAGCAACAAGAGATGTCCAGATGCCAGAATTTGAACTTGATTACCTAGGGAGGGTGATGGGGAGCAGAACTTAAGGTGACATGAAGGGTTCTGTCTATTAGAAATTACAAATAAAGACTGATATCAAAAACAAATTCCGCTTGGTGTTGTGAATAGATGGGGTTCATTTTTTTGTTTGCTTTGATTTGGTTGCTATTAGAGCCTCTAAGATTTGATGACTAGAAAAATGGAAGACCAGCATCTAGACCTCAGGAAATAATTTCACCTGGCATTTAAAGACCATCACTACTTCAAGAATTAGATTAAATGAGCTGGCTAGATTCTGTTAGGAGGAAGGGTTGAAGAGATGGCTCCGTGATTAGGAGTGCTTACTGCTCTTACAGAAGACCTGAGTTCAGTTTCCATCACTCAAGCTCACAACAGCCTGTAGCTCCAACTCCACAAGATCTGACTCACTTTTCTGGACTCCACGGGCACCTGAAGAAACAGAAGAATAATTAAGTAAAAGGAATGAGAAAATAATGAACTATTTTTGGAGTAACAGAGAAGGAGGCAGAGCTTGGCAACGGTCTGAGATAAAGGAAAATTAGGATGTTTCCATGTGACATGAGAGGTGGGAGAGACAAACAGGGAAGGAGAGAGAAAATAGAAAATTTTAAATACCTTTGAGGATTTCATAAGGGACAGACACTGTTGTGTCTGATATTAGGTTCATCTGAGAGCTTTTCTATTAAAAATGTACCAAGAAACATTTCATGTCAATACCTCTTTGTTTAACGTGGCAGGTTGTGTTCATAGCTACTTTTCTTATTGCACTGACCAAATGCCTAACAAAAGCAATGTAAGGAACTAAGGTATATTCCATCTCACAGTTCATAGAGAAAGAGTCTATTAAGGCAGGAGCTTGAGGCAGCTATATTCACATTGCAAATGCAGTCAGGAAGCAGAGAGCTACCTCTCTGCTCACTTTCTCCATGTACAGAGTTTACAACCCACAGCATGGTCCCATCGGCATTGAGCATGGACCTATGCCAGTAAACAATGTACAAAATTCCTCACAGACATAAACAGAGGTATGTTTCCATGGTAACTGTACTTCGAGATAAACTGAAAGCAGAGATCAACTATCATGCAAGGCTCTCTACTTCTGACCAGCTTCATCATCCATTCTTGCTTATACCTGCTCAGATTCCCTGGCTGTTGAGCTGGACCAATCAGTTATGACACAAATAAATCCAACTTCTGGACACAATTCACATAATTTACTGTTTGAGTTTTGGTTCGAGGTACCCATACACCGCCAGCTTTGTTTTAAGGGCAGTCAAAAGATGACTGAAAGGAGTGAGAGTTATTACAAAGTACAATAAAGAGTATATAGTGGGTGTGTTAAAGAAAAACAAAACAAACAAGAGACTCCACAGTTATGTTTCATAGTTACTCAGGGAGAAACTTCAAAATCAGGGACTGATGAGATGGGATATATGATGTGCACCCACTTCTGCAGACAGTCTATATCCATGTCTGAAAATTTCTTCCTGTGGTCTGTGTATTTGAAGAGAATCAGAGCAAGATCACTAGTGCTGCCTTTATTTTTTATTATTTGTGTGTTTGATAGTGAATGTCTGTGTGCATAGGTTCATGTTCACATGAGCACATGTGCATCTGAAGAACAGACGTCAACCTCGGATGTCTTTCTCAGTCACTGTCCATCTTGTTTATGAGACAGTGTCTTTCACTAGCCTAGACCTCACAACTTATCAAGAATCACTGGCTAACAAGCCCCAAGGATCCTCATGTCTCTGCTGGGACCACAGGCAGACCATACAGTGCTTTTTATACCCAACCTATCTTCAAATCCTGTGGCATGGGCTGTGGATTTCAACGTAAAAATTTTAGAGTAATATCCAGTCTACAAGATACAATCAAATGAAGAAATATGAAGAAAATCTTGAATTTGCATTATTTAACTGTGGAGTTCAGGTGACTTTGTTAGTATTATATCAGTGTAAAATCACATGACTTGACACTTGTCATATTTTTCCTTGATGTGTATGAAGTTCAGTAGTAAGTAAATGTTGTTTGGATTCTAACGGCTCCCTCAGCATGAGGGGGTGAGAAGGCGCGACATCAACAACACAGACACCTAGTGTCCGTTGAAAGCAAATAACGAACTCATTTATTCAATAACAGGGAAGGCCTAATATATCTTCCCCCCAGCACCTAGTCTGTGTGGTCATCCCTCATTGGCTGGGTATAATCAGGAACTCTGACAGCTCCTGTTGCTAGGCCCTCAGGCAGACTCCAGTTTGGCTCTTAAGGAGTATGTTATGTGCATGCCTTGGCTACTGGTCTGAGTCAATTTCCTTGACCCTATGGGCTTGTCCTACTACAAGTGAATTTATACTCATGAGCAACTGATTGCCGAAACTTCCTTATTATGCATTATTGAATCATTATGCTCACTGAAAGCTAACCTATCCTGTGCACATCTTCTTGGGCTTGGCAAACACTTTCTCATTTTTATAATTAATTCTGTGTTAGTGTATGCACATATGTGTACATGTTCATATGCACATGTGTGTGTATGCATATGGATCCAGCATCCAATGTTTGCTGTCTTCCTCAATTGCTCTCCATTTTATTTTTTGAGACAGGATCTCTCATTGGAATTTGGAGCCCAGAAACAATCTGGAAATTATGCCAATTAGCATATATGATCCTCCTGTCCCTTCTCCAGTGTATAATCAAGGCATGCACCACAGTGCAATGAGAAATAAGTGTAATTCAAGAACAGTTTTTAGGTGCTGATAAATCTAAATAAATAATTCACTTTATATGCTGTTATCAGTATTGTACACTATCTTAGTATCATTTATATTGCTATGATAAATGATGCTGACAAAAAGCAACTTAGCGGAGAAAGGTTTACTCAGCGTCAATTCCAAGTTACAGTCCATTATTTGGGGGAGGTCAAGGCAGATCATTGGGAGACCTAGTTATATCATACTTGTAGTCAAGACCAGAGATAAATTAATGCATAATGTTTAGCATTCAGATACTTTTCTCCTCTTTTATATAGTTTAGAACCCAACAATAGGGAAATACTGCCCACAGTGGGCTGGATCTTCCCACATCAATCAATTTGATCAAGACAATCACCCATGTATGCCCACAATACAACATGAGCTAGACAATCCTTCACCGAGACTCTTCCTGGGTGATTTTAGATTATATAATTTACTACAGTCTCCTGAAATATTTCTACATATGCTATAATGTTATCTAAACCTAATCTTAAACTAATTGCCCTCAAGAAATTATCTACTACCTGTTAATTAAATAATGTTAATGTAAAAGCTATGTGAAGCAACTTGTTTTTGCTATTATGACTGTAGCAGAGAACACCACTGAACAAGATTCTTGTTCCCTCCCCACTTAGATTAAATTGGAGTGGAGATATCAATTGCTACTTCATGTGTATAACTGCAGAAGACTTTTCCATTGGCATCTGGATATTTCATGTGTTTATATTGAAGTTTATAAATATTCCAAACATGCTCCTCTCAGGATGCTGGATTTGTGATTTCTTCCTAAATCTTCCCCAGGTTCAGTCAGCATTTTCATATAGTATCTGTATCGGTTACTTGTTCCATTTCTGTTACAAAATACCCAACAAAGTCAATTGAAGGAAGGAACATTTTATTTTGCATCACAGTTTGAGATCACAGTCCATCATAATAGGGAAGACATAACAGGAGAAATTTGAGGCAGCTGGTCACATTGCATTTTCAATTAGGGAGCAGAGAGATGAATGCTGGTGCTGAGTTCACATTCTATTTTCCTCTTTATCCAGTCTTGGGTCCCAGGCCAAGGAATGATTCTGTTTATATTCAAGCTGGTCTCCACAGCTCAACTAAAGTAATCTGGAAAATCCTTAACAAAAATGCCCAGAATTTTGTCTTCTGGATGAGTCTGGATACTATCAAGTTGACAATCAAGGTTAACCACCACACTATGCATTCTACACATACAAAATGCTTCTCTGTTTCACACGCTAATGGACTGGAGCACTAGCTCTTCTTTTCTGTCTCAGCAATGGTCTGAACCTCTGTGTCCTTTCAAGTCTATTATGCTGACATTGTGACCCAACATGATGGAATCACAGAGTGGAGTGTTTGGGAAGTAACTAGGTTTAGATGAGGCCATGAAGACAGAGCTGGAATGAATAAGATTAAAATGAACTGGAAGATCTCTTAGCTCTCCTTTTACCACATTAGGATAAATGAGAAGTGAACCATCTCGAACCAAGAAGGTCTTTAGCTGAACCCACTATGGCCATTTTTATTATTATTTTTTTAAATGTGGACTCTGGGTATCAAACTTAGAACCTTGTGCATACAAGGCAGGCACTTTACCCACTGGACTGGCCTAAGCCCCTTTCATCATCTCTTATCAAGTATAATGTAACTGTACTGTGGCCCCCATGTTCATTTATGACAACTATTCTATTTCCAGAGTGGGTCTTACTGGCTGCTTGTCCTCTGGCAGCAGGTTGAGAGTGCTGCACAGCTTCATCTTTCTTTCAGTTCCTCCCTCTACTTTGTGTTTTCTATTAAGGGTGTGATCTCTCAGGTCCTTGCTTCTGCCACCGCACTCACCACCTAGTAACATTCGCCAAGGTAAACTCACCCGTCTTTAAAGTTGCCTTTGGTTGTGGTGTTTCATCACATCGACAGAAAGGTAATTAGCACACAGGCTGATACATAGTCATACCCAGCTTTTGTACGCAGGTGCTGGGATTTGAATTCAGCTCATCATGCTCTTGCAGCAAGCCCTGATCCCTACTCAGCTATCTTCCCAGTCACTGTTCCAGGAGATCCTATCTCTATATCAATTTAGTTAGTTTTATTTTGCTTTATATTAGTCTCACCTATTTATATGTATGTGTATTACTTGTGTGCCTGGTGCCTGCAGAGGCCAGAAAAGAGCATCAGATCCCCTGGAAGTGGAGTTACAGATCTTTTTGAGCTGTCATGCGGGTGCTGGGAACTGAACTCGGCCCCTCTGCAAGAGCACCACGTACAAGAGTACATGGTAAAGTACGGTGAAGCCATCTCTCCAGCTCTCCACCCCCACAGATAATTACGAATGAGCCCTATAGGGGGAGGAGATCTTCAGTCACTCAAACCATCTTAATGACCTCAGGGTGGAATAAAAGAACACATTGAGCAGTTGTTGGTAATAACACCAAAAGCCATTAGATGTGCTCTCCAAACAACATTGCCTGCAAGGCGCTCCATGCTTAGATAAAGTTTAGAAAATGATTCAACTCTCAGATTGACAATAGAGAACAGTCCAGCAAAGCAAGTTAAGGTATGACATTATGTAATAAATACCTTAGGTGAGGCATTCAAAACACTCATTATTATATAGGAGTGAAATGGGAACTGGATCATTCTTTCCATCAGGAAGGGGAGGCTCAGGAAACTCAGAAGACAAACAAATGGTCGCCTGTCTGGAAAGTGAAAGGCTGAAAGATGCTCCAAGACTCTTCCCCACATAACTGGGTACATCTTAATTTTCCCTTCGAAAGCACATACCCACACTTGAATGTTCCTTTCTTTCTGAGTCCCTCTCTTTCTCTCTTACCTTTTATACTTAGGACTATTAAAATATCTATTAAATCACAGATCTGCTTCACATGATGGCTAGTCCTGAAGTTTCCATTGTCCAGGCCTGGAATCTCTGTTTGGCCTAAGTAGTTCCTGAGACATTTTGACAACTCAATCTAAGGCTGCAAAAGGTAGCAATGTGGAGCCGTGTTTGCCGCCTCACCACTCACAGTAGATTACAAGAGTGTTATGGTTCACATGGTAGCAGACCCAGTATGTGGCAATGACTCTTCTTGAGTAACGAGTGGCATCTGTTGCTGTTTCCATACATGGTGAAAAGAGTTTCCTCTGAGGCCTGTGTCCCATCATAAGGCCACCAATGTAATGGTAGGGGCGCCACTTCCATGGCTTTGCTGCACATTGTATTAGAACCTCAACATGTGCATTTAGAGGTGTCATGCACCCTTAGTCTGCAGTTAAATTATATTATTATACACTGAAGTGGAAAAATGAGATCTAGCTTTCACAGAACCAGAAAGTGCCATGCAAGCTGCCAAGGGAGGAATGCAATTGATTGTCCTACCCAGCTGTTATGTCTATGAATTACATCAGTGACAGGTATGGCAAGATATCCCTAAAGGTGAAATAGTTGCATGTGTATCTTGGCTAATTAGACTTAAGGTCAAAAGGAAGGAAATCATATCTGGAAGTCATGGATATTAGAGAAGAACCTACCACCACCATTTTACTACACCAGCATAATCCCTAAACTCATTCTAAAATGTATCCTTATACCATAGATACATGTGGATCTCACTTCTCATCTAAGAAGCTTCTTATTACAGTAGTCTGAGACCATTACAGAAATCCACACTAGTCAAAATGTAGATATTAGTTTATTGTGGGGTTCCCAGTTCCAACAGATACATCTACAATAACTCCTGCACCTAAGGCACACACACACACACACACACACACACACACACACACACACACACACACACATTAATCAAAGAAATAGAGGCCATGGAATTGATACAGAGTGAGGGGGAACATGGGATGGGTTTGAAACAAGAAATGGTGGAAATGATGTAATTATATTTTAATTAAAATTTCAAAAACATTTCAAAAGAGAGAAAGGGCAATATGTAAAAGATAAGGCAATCTGAAGAAAATTAAGAGCATCCATTAAAAATAGTTTAATATTGCTTCAGTGATTATTCCAAATTTACCATGCTAATATATTTCTAATATAAGCAAAGGTAGATGATACTATACAGGAATGCTCTGAATATCTTTACATATGTTTATTATTAAAGAAAAAATAAAACTTATATATAGAAGCAGAAGACATAATCCAGTACCCCTACAGCAAGATGAGAATCAGAAATAAGAAATCACTCAGAAGCACATGGGCCAGCTAGCCTAGAGTATATAGCACAGGAGTAAACAACAGGAGAGATCTTGCCTCAAAATAAACAAAGCAAGATGGGTGTAGAAAACGTTATAGTTTGATGCCACATGTGTACTATGGCACCTTAACCACCTTGACATACACACACACATACACATAAATAATAAAAAAATACATACATACATATACATATATGTGCATGTATATATACGTGTGTGTGTGTGTGTGTGTGTGTGTGTGTGTGTGTGTGTGTGTGTGTGATACAGGTGCCTTTTGCTGAGACCATCAGTGTGGCTGGAAGAAATGTGGATTTAGAAATTGCATTGTGTATAGAGTTTCTTCCTCCAGCCTAGATGTTCTCCCAGTGCATCTTGGGACCAACCAATCTGAGGTTTACCATTACACATGTGACATAAACAACAGTAGCTAAGTCAATGGGAGTTCTGGGTGTTGTAGCAAAGTCTCCTAGGTGACTTGGATCATGATGAAGGTTTTTTAGAGTTAAGAAAACAGCACAAATAGACATGGTAAAACCTTCCATTTGAAGGGGCTGGATTTTCCTTTGACTTTTGACATTGCTATTCTGTATGTTATCTCATCTATGTCATCAATAACTCATGCCATTTACTATACTTGTTTTGATTAACTTTTGCCCTTTATTCATGGTCATTTGCTTTCATCTCCCTTGAAGCAGGTGTATTATTAAGTCATAGATAGCTCTTTGGGGATACATCAATATCTTGAGGAATCCTTTCCCACACTATGTCTGCATCCTTTATCTCCTTGGCCACAGTCAGCACTTGCTCCTGTCTCATGAGCCTTCTCAGAAGAAATGCACTGCTCTCATTGCTATTGCAAATAGGAGATGAGAATACTCACTATCTACAGTCATTGCGCTTCCAGAAGCACACTAGCATCACTTAAAATATTTCCTTCAAATATTCTACACAAGTCAATTAAATCACAGAGACAGAAATGAACTCTGAGGTCAGGGGTTCTCTCATGTTCTCTTCATGTAGCCTCCTTAGTTAGCTTACTCTTTGAAGGGCCTTACAAATGTTGGCTCCTGATTCTCAGCACATGTGAGTAATCTCAATGCAAGGGAGCTAGAAGCAGGCAGACTCACAGAGCTGGCTGGTCAGTCAGCCAAGCCTAATCATTTAGTTACGTTCTAGTGAGAGAACACATATCAGAAAATGTGGTAGATTGCTCCTGAGGAATGGCACCAATGCTGACTTCTGTCTTCCAGATGTTAGTGTAGGTATGTGTTCCTGAACACACGCAAACATGCACATGCATACACATATGTTGTGTATCAGTGTCCTCTGGGATGAAAACAGTCCGTTTTGGTAGAAAACTCTTTAAGACACATTGAAAGGACACTCTCTGACCTGTTAAGTTGCCTGTTAGCTGTTCAAGTGTTCCAAGTTCCCAGTTTTTGTGAGTTGTCACACATGCTGGGGTGGGTTTGGGTAATGCATCTGTCTTTGAGTCCTTTCTGCTTCTGTAAGTAACCCCTCACCTATATTTCTGTAAGTAACCCCAATAAAATTCACTAGTTCACCAAGTTGGTCTTTGGTGCTATCTCTACTTTAGTCTGTCATGGGCTCCCTTTCTGGCATTAGTAGACATATGTGTAGCATCTCCCCAGGGCTGTCTCACAATATCATCAAGAAAATAAAAGAAAAAATAGATTTTACAGAAACATCTGAATTGGCGGTGTTTGAGGCTACTCGGTAAATTGTTTTTCATTTGTGCATGTCGATATAAAACATGTAACTATTTTACTTCCATGCCTTGTAATTAAGGATTTAATTTCTCCTAGGTTTTCAATAGTACAGCCAATGTACAAGTAATTATCAGAAACTTAAATATGATTATTTTTATAGATTTGAAGCCTATATTTAAAGTTCATAAACAAGAACAGAATTGTTTTATTCTGTCACATGAAAACTAACAGTAGAAACTATGAGTGCTTTAGACCAAAATATTAAGTATTTAAACACAATAATTAGGGTCTCGTTTGCTACCAATGTAGTTGCATGACCAAATTGACTTCAGAGTACATGACTTGCAGTGTGTAATCTGAGAGTCTGACTGACCTTCCTGTTTCTTAGAAGACATTGACTCTGAAAGCAACATGCCAGTCTTCCTGTGTGCTCTAATGTTAAAGCATTGCTAGATAAGAAGAGTAACAGGCCTGCCAAGAAGGTGTTTTGTCTAATGCACAGTTCTATTTTATTTTCCCTTGTATAGGTATCCTTCTGCCTCTATGAAACCTGAAACATCATTTTAGTGCCTTAGTGCTTGATTTTTGTCGTGTGTCTATGTTTCACTTTCCCAAAAGTGGATTTCTATTAGAATATCTCATACACACACACACACACACACGTATACACACATAGATATAGATTACGATAGAAGCTGTGCATGTGTGTAACATAAAACATACTCAAGAAATATGGTATAGATAGAAGATGAAGAAAAGACTGATTGCAATATTCATTCTCATGTATTTCTCCTTCATATTTATATGGAATGAAAATTTATCTTGGTCTTGGAAAATAATGTGATAGGTAAAGAAGGGGGCGTATGAACATAGGTTGAGTGATGGACCATGTAATTGTCAAGCACTCCAATTTCTGTCTAGGCCTATGAAGACTCTACTGAGGGTGGAAGCTGATAAGAAATATGACTTAATTTAAGTACGGAAAAGCAAGAAAGAATCTACAAAAAGCTAAAACTAAACCCTGCATGAGAATATGAATAAACACAAAGATATGCCTTCCATTTGGGTTCTCACTGCATGTGTGTCCTATATTGAAGTTAGGAAGCAAAATTTGGACCAAGAGATATTTCGGTTAGCTATGTTTTCATTATGATATTCTTCTGTTGTGAAGATTTATCATATTATTTGGTAGCTTGAGACATCTCTGATTTCTTGTCAATAATGGCTACAAGAGAGAATAATCATTTTGGATGAAGTTACTAAAGTATGAGCAATTTTATCTCATTTACAACTTCACATGCCTCAAATGATAGGGCATGATAGGGCATCTAAAATAATTTCACAAAAAATTTCACTTCTTGGCAAGAATATCCTCATTCCAAAATCTTTGTGAAACATTTGAATAGTCTAAAAATGGACATTTGACAGAATTAAATTCAAGAAAGTTAGTTTTATTAATGTGTTAAAAAATTAATCTAGCCGGGCGGTGGTGGCGCACGCCTTTAATCCCAGCACTCGGGAGGCAGAACCAGGCGGATCTCTGTGAGTTCGAGGCCAGCCTGGTCTCCAAAG
>CABHPR010149081.1:31103-43820 GCA_902168415.1 Peromyscus melanophrys | reverse complement strand
CAGCAAATACTCTAGTTTACTAACTAGACTTGGGTGGGATCCTTTCTTTGATCTGTCATTGGTGACTTACCATGGGTGAATTAGTGCTTGTCCATGTCTCCTCAGGATTGCTACACAATAGGAGTCAACTGTCTCATCTGTTAGGAGTGGAGGAAGAGACCCTACCCCCTGTGATATGTTCTTTTTCATCTTGCACCTTCTAAGAGGAGACACAATTTGAGATAGAGTTATTATGAATGGGTTAGTACGTATAGTACTAGTTAGTTCTCCATTACTGTGATAAAACACCATGGCCAAGACAACTTATAATTCTAGAAGGCTAGAGTTTGTGATGATAGAGTGAGGGTAAGAAGCTACATGGCTGGAGCAGCAGCTGAGAGATCACATCTTGATCCTTAAGCAGGAGGCAGAGAGCACATTGGGAAAGGTGCAAGTCTTTTGAAACCTCAAAGCCCCGCCCCCAGGTGACACACCTCCTTCAACAATGCCACATCTCCTAATTCTTGCCAAACAGTTCCACCAACTGGGAACCTAGTATTTAAACGTATGAGCCTATGGAAGCCATTCTCATTCAAACTACCACACACAAGATTGTTAATTTCATGTACCAACTTGATTGACCATTAATTACTCAGATTAAATATTATTTTATTCAGATTAAACATTTGTTTCTAAATGTGTTAATGAAGTTATCATATGAATTGTTTGACTTCATAATGAAGCTTGCTTTCCTGATCTAGATGTGTATTATCCATCCACTGGAGGCTTGAATACACCAAAGGTATAAAGTTTAAGGAGCAATAATCCCCTACCCATTTGCCTCATTGCTTGACCCAGAACATCTCATCTAATCTTCTCTAACTTTGAATTGGCATTTACACCATTGATTCCCCTTGTTTTCATGCCTTTGAAGTCAGGCAAAATTGCTCCACCAACTGTTTTGGTTGGAGATGGTAGATTGTGCAGATGGTAGATTGTGGGACTTCTGAAATTCCATAATTCCATGAGTCAGTTTTCCACATTTGTTCATATTTCTCCTTGTTCTCTCTCTCTCTCTCTCTCTCTCTCTCTCTCTCTCTCTCTCTCTCTCTCTCTCTCTCTCTCTGTGTGTGTGTGTGTGTGTGTGTGTGTGTGTGTGTGTTGGAACTCTCCTACCTGTTCAATTAATTCAGCTGAGTGCTTGACTTTGGAAGGACCACACAAAGACATTCACTATTTTGGTTCTATACTTTAGAAAACTCTGACTCATACTGTGCCCCTAGAAAAAGCAACAGAACAATGATTTTTGGCTTGGCATGATGCACTGAGAGGGCAGCTCTCTGAAAGCCAGGGAGCAGATACTCACCGGAAATGTATTCTTTTGCTGCCTTTGTCTTGAGCCTCACAGCAACCATAACTGTGAAAAATACTAGCTTGTTGTTTAACCCTTGGTCAGCCCCAAATGGTTTTGCTTAGCGGTCTCAGCTAAGACACACCTGCCTAGTCCATACCAAACTCCAGGTTCCCAGGAAACAAGTGGATGTTCAGCATAAACCACAGTGTGTGCACAGTTTAAGGAGCCACTCCTCACTTAGAGAATGTTTTAAATCACAGCATGCTTACCACACAAGGTTCCCAATTCCATCCAAGGACAGAGGTCAGAAGTGGTAATGTAAGGGTTTGTGAGTTAGATAAGAGATAGAGGAAGCCATATTGGATGCTGCAAATGTGTCTTCACCTACAGTGGTTGGTAATGCAGGGACGTGTATACACAAAATTCATCAAACTATGCTTAAGAAATACGTATTTTATCCTTGTGTGTATATGAGAAATATTTTATTAAAAGTTGCCTTTGACCCAGGATCTGGATTTTCTGCCACTATCAATTTATTAGAAGAGTATTCTCGTCTATGTGCATTATAACAGCTTTCAAACTGTAGTCACCTGGTCTTTATTTGTGGTCATTTCACAACTGGTCTGCAGCTGGTAGGAATAACATGAGGGTCACACTCCATCATTATTGGCAGCTGGAGATGTCACCACATGCTGTTGGCAGCAAGGTGCAGGGCAATCCAGGCAGTAGGCTGCACTTCCACCCTTAGGCTGCAAGCCACAAGTCCTGGAAGAATGTTTAAAAAGTTTCCCAATTTAAATAGACAAAGGCGAGAGGAGTGTGGGTTGAGCAGTTTATAAATAGACATTGCTGAAGGCTGACTGATGATAGAGTGGTTGTTTGGTAGATCTTTCTCCTCAAGGCTGATAAAAGAATCATCAGCTAGGCATGGTGGTACATGCCTGTAGTCCCAGCATTTGGGAAACTGAGGCAAGGGGATCATAAGATCAAGACCAGCCTGAACTAGCTAGAGAGATCCTGTCTCAAAGAAAAAAACAAGAATGCCATTATTGGAAATAATTGAAAAATACTAGTTTATTCTGACCTCTGGAGGAGATCCTGAGGTTTTTTTTTTTAATATTTTAATTCATTGTTGCAAAGAGTATAAAGGTGATGATAATGGTTTTTTGATGTGCTTTTGCCAATTGGACATGAAGCTTCTGTGGTCATAACCAGAAAGACAGCTGTGACAGAAAACTTTGAAATCACAACATGGCCTACCAAACCACAAGGTGCCAGTTTCAGGAAATGCTGCCCAACTCACTGATTTATCATGGAACTAGAGAAAGAATGGGGTCAGAAGACTTAGAGACTATTTAAGGAAAACTTAAAATCGGTACTTCCAATTCTCTCCTCCTCCCCTCCTCCCCGCTCCTCTCCTCATTCATGTGAAAGCCCTTCAAGCCTTTTTATGTTTCCTTTAAAGGTCCCAACTTTTGTCTACTAGGTAGTGACTTCTTCATTTTTAGTAATCAAAGTTACCTTTAACTGCTGTTCACACAGCTCTAGCTAAGACAAAGCATCATACGGAGTGACAAAATTCACACCAACAGAAAGAGGCCTGATGTTGTACGTGAAAGCCTTTTAGAGGTAGCTGTTGTAGGCTCTTCTAACTACAGATCAAGGTTGTTTTGCGTTGGAACAGACTGGGCTCAGAGCAAGGACACTGTTGCTTCCAAGCAGAACCCTTATCTTGTTATGTCATCAGAAGAGTTGCTGCAACTGTTCTGGGGCAATGTGACATTGAAACACCTCCTGATAGGAACCCTTAAAATGAAACACCCCCTTAGAATGTGCTGTGCATTTGCTATCCACTGCCTTTCCTGCTGTGTCTATACCACAATGCATCTAATATTTTTGGTGATTTTTTTCATTACCTGTCTGTTAACACTATCCCACATGACGTTTTGATGGTCTGGGAAAGGGAACCTCTCTTGGCCACTTTTTACTCTGGTGCCTGTTGTTGACGTAAAAGCCACAGCTTTCGTCTTAAAGGAGACCAGAGATAGTCTGTTTATTCTGGAGCCATTTGGAGTAAGCATGGCCCAGAAACACAGATTTAGGTTACCCCAAATTCTGTGTTCTAACATGGAAGCAGTTTCATGAAGTTTTTATTGTTTTTCCAGAACAAAGAAAACCGTAAGACAAATGGACCTAACAGACATCTACAGAACATTCCAAGAAACACTAAACAATAGACTTTCTTCTCACAGTCCATGGAACTTTCTTCCAAATTGAACACACATTAGGACACAAAGCAATTCTCAACAGATAGAAGAAAATTGAAATAGCACCCTGTGTCTGTGACTACCATGGATTAAGGCTGGATATCTATAACAATAGGAATGGCAGAAAGTTTACAAACACATGGAAGCTGAACAACTCACCACTGAATGAAAATTTTGTCAAAATAGAAATCAAGGAAATTAAGAAATCAAAAGGAAATTAAGAACTTTTTAGAATTGAATAAATTTGAAAACAAACCATATCCAAACCTATGGGACACATAAAGGCAGTTCTAGAAGGAAAGTTCATAGCACTAACTGCCTACATTAAAAAAAAAAAAACCAGAGAGAGCTCATATTAGTAACTTAACAATACAATTGAAAACTAGAAAAACAAGAAGAAACAGTAACCTAAATGAGGAGATGGGAAGAAATAACCAAACTCAGGGCTGAAATTAGCAAAATTGAAACAAATAACAACAAAAATACAAAGAATCAATGAACAAAGAGTTGGTTCTTTGAAAAAAATATAATTTCCTTAGCCAAATTAACAAAATGTTGGAGAGAGAATAACTAAATCAATAAAATTAGGGATGAAAAGAGAGTCATTACAACAGACACCAAGGAAATTCAGAGACTCATAAGGACATACTTTAAAAATCTGTACTCCACTAAATCGGAAAACCTAAAAGAAATGAATAAATTTCTTTCTTTTTTTTTTTTTTTTTTTTTTTTTTTGTGGATTGGTTTTTCGAGGCAGGGTTTCTCTGTGTAGCTTTGCGCCTTTCCTGGAGCTCACTTGGTAGCCCAGGCTGGCCTCGAACTCACAGAGATCCGCCTGGCTCTGCCTCCCGAGTGCTGGGATTAAAGGCGTGCGCCACCACCGCCCGGCTAAATTTCTTGATGTATAGATGATCTACTAAAGTTAAATCAAGATGAACAATTTGAACAAACTCATTACTCCTAGTGAAACAGAAACAGTAATTAAGTTTCCCAACCAAGAAAAGCCCAGGGACAGATGGATTCAGTGCAGAATTCTACCAGACTTTAAAGCTATTCCACAAAATAAAAACTGAAGGAACATTTCCCAACTCCTTTTATAGCACCATCTACTAATCTGATACCAAAACACAAAAATCCAACTAAATGAAAATTATTGACTAATATCTTTTATGAACATAGATACAAAACTTCCTAATAAAATGCAATCTTAATATAAGAAAACATAAAAAAGATTATCTACCATGATCAAGATGAAGTTGGCTTCATGTCAGAGATGCAGGAATGATTTGATATACAGAAATCAATAAATGTAGCCCACTACATAAACAGACTGAAAGACCAAAACCACACATGATCATCTCATCAGATACAGAAAAGATCTTTGACAAAACTAACATCCCTCTGTGATAAAAGTTCCAGAGAGACTAGGGATACAAGGAACATACCTCAACATAATAAAGGCAATTCAAAGCCAACATCAACCTAAATGGAGAAAAATCCAAAGCATTTCCACTAAAATCAGGAGCAGGAAAAGAATGTTCACTTTCTCTATATCTATCCAATATAGTACTTGATGTCTTAGCTAGAGCAATAACACAACTGATGGAGACCAAGGGGATACAAATTGGAAAGGATGAAGTCAAGTGTCCTTATTTGCAGATGCTATGATAATATACGTAAAAGACCATAAAAGTTCCACCAGGAAAGTTTTACAGTTGATAAAACACCTTCAGCAAAGTAGTAAAATAAATCATTAACACAAAATCGGTAGCCTTCCTATATGATGACAAACTGAGAAAAAAAAATCAAGAAATGTGCCTTTCAAAAGAGCCTCAAAAATATCTTGGAGTAACTCTAACCAAGCAAGTGAAAGACTTTTATAATAAAAACCTTAAGACTCTGAAGAAAGAAATTGAAGAAGACACCAGAAAATGGAAAGATCTCCCATGCTTATGGATCAGTAGGGTTAATATTGTGAAAATGGCCATTCTACCAAAAACAATCTACAGATTCAACATAATCTCCATTAAAAGTCCAACATAATTCTTCACAGAAATTGAAAAATACAATCTTTAATTTTATATGGAAATGCAAGCAAACAAACAAACCCTCCTAAACCCAGGATAGCTAAAACACTCCTGAATAATAAAAGAACTGCTGGAGGTATCACCATTCCAGATTTTAATTTGTATTAAAGAGCAGTGATAATAAAAACAGAATAGCATTGCCATAAAAACAGATATGGTGATCAATGGAATCAAACTGAAGACCCAGACATAACCCTACACACCTATGGATACCTGTTTTTTTTTGTTTTTGTTTTTGTTTTTTACAAAGGAGCCAACAAAAAAAAATGGAGAAAGATAGGGTCTCCAAAAAATGGTGTGGGTCAAATCAAAATAGGTCTATTTCTATCATCATACACACAACTCAACTGCACATGGATCAAGGACCTCAACTCCATAAGATCAGATACCCTGTATCTGACAAAAGAGAAAGTAAAGACTAGGTGTAAACTCATTGGCAAAGGAAAGGACTTTCTGATCAGGACACCAATAGCACAGGCATCAAATCCAATAATTAATAAATGGGACTTCATGAAGTTAAAAATCTTACAGCAAAGGAAACCATCATTCAAGTAAAGTGTTAGCCTACAGAATTGGAAAGAAAACTTACCAATTATGCATATGATAGAGAGTTAACCTCTAGAATATACAAAGAACTAAAAAAAAAATACATCAGGGAGAAAAAAGCAACCCCATTAAAGATGGGTTATAGAAGTAAGCAGAAAGTTCTCAAAAGATGAAACATAAATGTCTGAGAAATACTTAAAGAAATTTTCAATATTCTTAGCAATCAGAAAAATGAAAATTTTCTTTTTCTGTACTGAATGTTTTTAACTTCATGAAGTCCTATTTATTCATCGTTGGCCCCAATGACTGTGCTCTCAGTGTCCTGATCAGAAAGTCCTTGCTCATTCGTGTTCATTACTGCTCTACTAATAATATCCAGACATTGGAAACAGCCTAGATATCAATGAACTGATGGGTAATGAAAATATGGTGCATTCACTCAAAGATTATTCAGCTGTGGAGAAAAATGAAGTTTTGAAAACTTCAGGTAAACGAATGGAACTTGAAACAGAGTGAGGTAATCCAGAAGCCCCAAAGACAAATATTGTATGTTTTCTCTTATATGCAGATGTTAGCTTTTAAACTCTTAATATGTGGGTTATCAGAATAACCACAGAGGTTAGGTAGCTAATAAAGGACCAGGAGAGGGGTTGGGAGGCGATCTCCCAAGGAAGGACTAAGACAATAAGATTTTACATAGATAGAGGGGAAAGTAGGGGTATTAAATGGTGTGGGGTGTGAGAGAGAGGGGAGAAGAGGGAAAGTGGGGAAGGACAGCTAACACTGAAGACCTTCTGAAAAGTCATATGTGTGACTGTAGAAGCTTCCTAAAATATATACATATATGAAGGGAATAAAGTCATCATCCACTAGGGGAGACAATGCCCCAACTAGACATCCTACGCCACCAAGTAAAACCTCCAGTGGCAGCAATGAGTTACAATTTGTTGAGTAGTTGTCCAAAATGGTCCCATATACCTGCTTCCCCAAACACCACAAACTATTGGTTACCTTCCACAACCTCATGGTAAGGCCCTGTTGCTGAATACATCACTTATTTATGTCACTGAATGCAGAAATATAGAGCTGGTTCCCAACTAGAAGCTTCACCTTAATGACTAGCATTCAAGGTACTCTGTATGGTACAGGAGGGAAAAAAGCAATTACCAATATCTCCCAGTCACAAAGCCTATAACCTACAACGGTGACCCGCAAGCAAGACATAGTAGTGCAATTGTGGCACAAATGTTATGGGGTAACCAATCAAGAAGTGATTCACTTTTTGATTGGATTTTAAAGTTCACCCCATGAGGTGGAACTTATACTTGACACTGCTAACGTTGACAAAAACCTGAAACTAGATAGGTCCTGAGTCCTAGCAGAAAACTGACTACTATTACTCTTGCTAAAGGAATATAGCAACGAAATCACTTCTAATGGCATATTGCTAGACCCATAGATCAGTACATCAGTCAACCTTCTTCAGAGAAGCTTCTTCTTGTAGTGGATGGCAGTTAATACAGCGATCCACAACTGCACAATGTGCAGAGATTGAGAGACTTTGGGGCACTCAGATAAAAGTGGTATGTCTTCATCAAACCCCTCTCCTCAAGGCTCATGGAACTGCAGAAGAGGAGGCATAAAGACTGTAAGAGGCAGAGGTTGTGAATGATTTCCAGGACACAATGTCTTGTAGACACAATGGGGCTGACACACACATATGAACTCACAGAGACTATGACAGCATGCACAACGCCTGTACAGGTTCAAACTGGACAAGATCCCAGCACAGAGAAAGGGAAGCAGACAAAAAGTCCCACACACTAATCAAGAAGCTATTTGCAATTAATATCTTCTGGGAAAGGGGAGATCAGTTTTTCTCAAAAGAGTGTCATTGGCCATATCCATCATACTCCAGAGCAGGCCTCATACCCAGAAGTAGTTGGCCAATGCAAAGAGGATTTTTGTTTGTGTGTACACTTTTTGCTTTGTTTTGTTTTAGTATTTTTGTCCTATTAGTTTTGATTGTTAGTTTTAGTTTTCATTTTCTTTTTCAGAGAGAGAGAGAGAGGAGAGATAAATAGAGATAAAGATAGATAGATAGGTAGATAGATGATAGATAGATAGATAGATAGATAGATAGATAGATAGATAGATAGATAGATAGTTGGGGAATGTGAACAAATATGATCAAAATATATTTTATGAAAACAATTTTTTTTGGTTTTTTGAGACAGGGTTTCTCTGTGTAGCTTTGCGCCTTTCCTGGATCTCGCTCTGTAGACCAGGCTGGCCTCGAACTCACAAAGATTCGCCTGGCTCTGCCTCCCGAATGCTGGGATTAAAGGCGTGTGCCACCACCGCCCGGCTCTGAAAACAATTTTTTAAACAAAGAAAAAGTTAAAATTTTCTCTACCTAAAACTCAAACAGCCCATTCCTATGAACTGTTTGGAGATGCCATTTCCTTTTCTAGTGAGATCCAGTTGAAAGTCATCCTCAAACATTTCCAGATCCCAGTGAGTAGACAAGATTCTTTCTTCCCTTTCTCAGTTCTCAGATAAGATTTTACAAGCTTCCTTTACTGACTGATTCTACAGGACCAAGCCTATTTCAGGGAATTAATCCTGGGCCTGTTTCTCTAGGGAGATTTCTTAAACTGTTCCTGTGCTGAGGACATTACTTACTTCAGGTTATGGTCCTTCCTCAACATTGTTGAGCTCCTGTGTTGAGAGTGGGATTTAAATTCATTCTAATTCTTTATATCATGGTCCCCCCCCCCCTTTTTAGCTACTCCTAATGGTCACTCTGTAGTGCCACTTAACTATTATGTCTTTTATTATCCTGCCTTTCTTGTTCTCAGCCACCAGAGCCACTGCTATTTACAAAGGCCAAATATCTCCTGAAAACCTCACAACTTGCTTCTCAGAAGACTATGGGCTTTGCCGTCTCTTAATTAGACTTCCAATTCTTACCCAGGTAATTCACAATCTCTCTCCATACGTATTTCTATTGGATCTCCTCTCTTGTTAGGGGATTTACACCCTTTCCATGGTGCTCATGACTGGATATAAAAATAAATTATGCTGCTTTACGTATTCCTGCCAGCCGGTGTGTAAGTTAAGGTGTTTCCAGTAGTTTTGTTGGCAGTGCAGGCATGATGGCACACGCAGTGTGATGTGTCCTTGGTGTGTTAAGAACCGAGACTGCAGAGAAGTTGTGTGATACAACACAGGCGAGCACCACCAGAAATGCTTCAGATTCATTTCATGCTTTATTTTTCACAAATTTTGGTCATTGTGTGCTCAGAAACTTTTTTTACTATTGTCAACGCTCTCCTGAACTTCACATTAAGTTGTGTGACTACGTATGGGGTCATGACTGATTGTTTAAGAAGCTATGCTGGAGGAGAAGATTCAATGAGACTAAAGAATTGAGTATTATAAGCTGCAAGGAGTTTTATCTTACAATCCTTTGTTTAACCGGCTTATGCTTTATGATTGAGTCTTTGCGACTGTTTTGCATTGGTTTATTGTGCAACAGCAATTGGAGCAGGACCTACTCATTTCCTGAATCAGAAAAAGAATTCTGATTATTTAAAAACATGTTGCTTCCCAAAGGATGTCCAGTGCTTGGTGTTGAGCTTATCTTTATTAATTATGGAAGAGTTACTGTTTAACACATTAAACGCCTGAATTCATTGTTTCCATGTATGACTAGATGACTCATTTACAGTCCCCTTGGCTCTAATGATAGAATGAAACTATGCTATAAAATTTTCCTCTCATAAACATTTAAAACTAATTCCTAAACACCTACCTATTATTATTATTATGCTTTTGTAATAAAATTGTTAAAATTGGCACCTTGTTAAAAGTCACACTGTAGGCAGTTTCACAGAGAGCTAGACTGAAGTTGTTGCTGCTGTTAAATATGAAAGGTTCAGGGTTGCTAATTCAGGAACAAGATGTCATATGCTCAGGCATGTCACTTTATCATCAAAATAAAGTCATTAGTCACATAACTCAGGGAAGGTACTTGGTCCTCACAAGAGATTCGTTTTCCTTGTGCTAAGCAGGAGCAACAACACCACTGCAGGATTTTTCTCTCTGAGGTTAGATAACAAAGAAATGGTGTCCCAAGTGCCCGGTGCACTCTGCCCTCTGGCTTGCTTCAGCTTTTATAATCCCATGGCCTGGAGTCTTACCTTTGTTGACTCTTGCCTTTCTGGTAATCATTTACTCAAGGACAGAAGTGATAGAACAGAAGGGTGACTGTAGCTGAAGCAGGAGTACAACACATCGAAAGGTGAAGATATTATATAACCAAGGTTTCCCTGTTCCTTTTCCTATTGGAGCACATTTATTTTAAAAGATTTCCTAAAAATATTTTTTTTGATACTCAAACCCTTCCATGTATACCCCCTTGCTTTCTTTCAAATTCATGATCTCTTTATATATTCACATTAAATGTATAATTATGACCTGTTCAGTCTTTAATATTACTGTGTGCATGCTTTCAAGGCTAACCATTTGATAGTGAATATCCAATTGGTGTGTTCTTCCCTCCTGCTCTCAGCTTTCCTTAATTGCCTGAAGTTCTTTGTACAGGTTTGAGACCTTTCCCCATCCACATTAAGGACACTTTTATTTGCAATAGGCAGAGACTATTACAAAAACCCACAACCAACCAAACTTCAGAGTTTTGGAGCTCTGTTCTAACTGATACATCTATAATGACTCCTGTACCGAAGGCTCGGGGAACACTGTGTAAGAGCCGGAGGAACGGGGTGTTTGCTGTGACATGGTGTCTCCTGGAGTTGTCAGATTCTTTTTTAAAGATCAGTTTTATATCTTTTATGGCAGTATGAAGTAGAAGGTACAGATATTTCCCATTTAGCCACAATTCCAGTCAAGGAGGAATAAGAGACAGTTCAGTATCCTGAGACCCTATTTGTTTTTGGTTATACCCTCCCCTCTTTTAATAGCGCACTTGGCTGGCAGTTCAATTTCTTCACCTGTACATGCTATGCATATACACACTCCCCTCTAAACAGTGCACCTAGCAATCTCGGAACTCCCTGCAACCTCTATCTGCATTAGCACTGCTAACTCTGAACAATAGGTTAAGTCTCCTAGCTCCCAATAAACATCAGATTTAGATAGTTTCTATTCGAATGTATTCCCAATGTACTCAAGTATAAATAATAAAAGGATCAGTTTGGCCAGAACTGCTTTGAGGTGCCTGTGTAATAAAACAAAATTATGATATCTAGTAAACTTTTAGGAAGACTCTTCTTTTTAACATCTTATGCCTATGCATCATTAGGCATGCATATGATTAAGTCAGATGCATTATGGGGACATGTGCAGTAGAAAAATGATTTGACCTAATTTATCAAACAAAACAGAGAATGCCCATAAAAGAAACTTCAAACAATATTTGGCGTTCTTAAGTACTCTTACTCATGTGGCTGGCACACTCTCCAAATTGATGGTGTCTCCCTCTCTGATCTGTACAAAGCATTGCTTTGCTCTGAATAAAGTAACTGGTTTTGCTTCTTTAGCAAATTTGTAGGAGCATTTATTTTCATCTCCTTGGATAAGAAGCCAGTACCTGGGAAACACTTGGCCTTGACCCCAACCGCTGGTAATATCTCCACACACAGGCTCCCCATGCTCTCCATTATCAACATCTCCCATCAGAGTGGTCCAGCTGATACCGTCAGTGAACCTCCACTATCACCTCGTTTTATTTTACCTCAGACTTCAATTTTGGTTTTGTACCGTTTGTAGTTTAGACAAATGTACAACCACACACATACATGTGCACACTATTGTGACAGCATCTAGGATGGTTCCATGCCAAGAAATGGATTTCTATTTTAGAAAATCCTTCGGCAATTTCGTTGTATTTTGATAACTTCTATCTCCTATTATTTTCCCTTATCCTCTTTCTATTCCTACTGAACCTCCTTTCCCCCAACAAACCCTTTCTTACTTTCATGTTTTTTGTGTGATCCATTTAGTTTATGTAAGGTTGCATGAGCATGGGAAGGGGGTTATTTATTTATTATTAATATTTATTGGAGAATGGTTAACTCCTCAATGGTGCAACCACTGAGGAAAATGATCCCTTCCTCCCTGGCAACCATTAACTACCAGTTGGTTCACAGGGAGGGGGTAGGGCCTCACAAATCCCTTCCTTATACGTAGTGGAATGTTGATGGCATAGTCTTGGAAAGGTATTGGTTGGATGGTCACAGCTGCTGTGAGTTCATAAATGCCATAGGCATGCCATGTCCACAAAGCAGTGTGGACACTGAATACTGTGTCACTGAGAACCTGTGACATGGAACCAGGGAGTGCACAGGGCTTTGACTGGGGGTTGTTGGGAGTACACAGTGCAAGCAGCACTCTTCTGTGACATAAGTACTCTTCTGGTGTGTGTGTGTGTGTGTGTGTGTGTGTGTGTGTGTGTGTGTGT
>CABHPR010149080.1:0-31476 GCA_902168415.1 Peromyscus melanophrys | reverse complement strand
ATACCTGGGCATATTGTTTCTGCAGGTGGAGTGGAACTGCACACACACACACACACACACACACACACACACACACACACACTCACACACACATTCACACACACACACACACACACACACACACACTTACACACACATATGCACAGGCTGGAAATGGGGTGCCTTGTTTTTGATACCTGAGCATATTGTTTCTGCAGGTGGAATGGAACTGCACACACACACTCACACACACACATGCACACACACATGCACAGGCTGGAAATGGGGTGCTTTGGTTTTGATACCTGGGCATATTCTTTCTGCAGGTGGAGTGGAATTGTCAGGCTGGGGCTTTATCTTTATGGCTAGGGGCTAATGCCCAGAACAAGCCTCAATTCCTCATGGCCAGAGGCTATTACCTGACAAGTACAAGACTATCTGTAAGGTTCCTAAGATAGCACTTATCAGGCAGGGTAGTAGATGAGGAGGGACTCCAAGACTTGGCTGACGCTTGGAGGAGGCCTGAATGTGACCTGTCCTGGGTGGCCTGTTCTGTCCTGGAGCATATGGGCCAGCCCTCGGTTGGTCTCCCTGGATCCTGTCTTGCTTTTAGCTACAGGACTGCATAGCCTTTCCCTATTGACCCTCATTCAGTAGGTATAGAAACAGGTGTTCTTGTGACAGTGGCCTTGGAAGCTGGATTCCTCTTTATCTATAGAATGTGTGACTTCCAGACAGACACCTCCTTAGTTTACAGACAATGTGGTTGCCAGAGCTACAGTTTTGGTTATGTGGCCCTGGGGTCTTTTGGGAAAGTGAGAGAGATGGGGTACAGAGTGGCGTGACATATTTAAGGTAACACATGGAATGTGTAACATCCATTTAGCTTGGGTGGGAAGATTTGCCTCTGACTCAAGTGGAAACCCAGCGGCAGCCAGATGGATCCTCCTATTGGTTCTCACTGAACCCTGGACTGGAGTCCTTCCTACTTCAGGTCCCACTGACCTGGCCCATGGCTGCCATTGCCTTCTGTTTGGCAGGTAGTCTCCTTGTCCTCCAACCCTGGCTTGGTATCTGTAACCCAGACGTCAAGAACTGATCCTTTGTTCTCTGGTCACTTCTGCCTGAGGCAGGGCTGGGCTCGATGCCAGCCAGTCAGACAGTAACAACTGGAGAGGAAAGCTAGTAGGCTTGACCAGGCTTGGGTGGCATTCTTTCCTAGCTGTGGGGCTGCCTGAGAGGGACCCCTTCCCACCGGGCACAGACTTTGTGCCTAGCACATTAGCACAGCTGGACTGTGAGAAGGCAGAACCCCAGATAGATGAAACTATCCCCATGCAATGCATCTGATGGGCCAGCAAGGCCAGCTGGGAACTCCTGTGCCTTCTGGATAGAGTCATGCTCCACTAGACACACTAGCATTTGGTGCTCTAAACTGCCATATTCCTGAGCCTTTCAGACCTTAGGGAGGGGCTAGAGGGCACAGGCTGTCTCAGGCAGGCTCTAGATAGAGCCCCTTGGTCACAGGAGACTGCCCCTTCTGTGTGGCTGGCCACCATCTCCAGAGCCTCATTCTGAAGGAGCTCACACTATATCGCAAAGTCCTGTCTATTCTCAGTGGCATGAAGGTAGATGGCCTCATCTCCCTGCTCAGGCCCTGTAAGTCACTGAGAATCCAGGGTACTGGGACTCCAGCCTGGAAGAAGGGTGCTAATTTGGAGACCTGACTCCATGTGTCCTGGGCAATCTACTGCCTTCTGAGCCACCGTGTGCCATTGTGGAGCAGCTAAAGTACCTGAGTTTTAGAGGCACATGAGATCCACTCTGGTTCATTATGTCTCTGGTTGAACCTGTGTAGCCCGGGCAGGAGGATCTGTGAGGGCCTGTCATAAGGTGGAGCAGCCCTTACCATTTCCAGAGTGGAATGTGGGGGAGGGGAGGTGTAGGGCAGAGAATAGCCTGGTGGAGCCAGTACCACTTATCTGTAGATTCACCCCCTGTTAGCTTGGAGAGCTAATTGGCAGACTCCTGCACTTTAATCTCTGGGATGAGTGCTGGCCTCAGAGAATTATGCCTAGCACTTCCCCAGTGGGGAAGGTTGTTAAAGGTCTGTGGTGATGGCTCCTCCTGTTTTTTTTTTTCAGGAACCACCTAAGTTTTAGTATTTACTAATTAGGAGATGAAACTGGGAGGGGACAGGGATACACTAACATTATTAACTAACTGTATAAACTACGATAAGAATGCATGCTTTGCCAAAACATATGTGCTTTCAAGCCCCTGCTTGGGTTCTACCTTTGCTGGGGTGGTGGTAACACAGGCCTTTAACCCCAGCACTCGGGAGGCAGAGACAGGTCTCTGAGTTCGAGGCCAGCCTGTTCTACACAGAGAGAGAGAGTTCTAGGACAGCCAGGGCTCCATAGAGAAACCCTGTCTCTGAAAAAAAAATCCAGTAAATAACTGCTGTAGTTAGCTACAATAAGTACACAACTACTATGTGCACCAAGTAGTTAAATGAATGAAACCATTTGGTTTTCTCTTGGCTTGGAAAAATGATGTTCTGGGTTTCAGTGTAAGTCAGCTGCAGCTTCACTTCTGTGTGGCAAGTGTCTTGTTTCTGCCTTCCAATTCCACCCCAGTCTGTGTCATGCAGCCAGTGATGTTTTTCTCCAGATTGTCAACATGACTACTTATTTAATATCCATTCTAGTTGAGAATGGTCTGAAATTCATCTTGCTCCTGCTGCAAGTGTGTCTCCACCACCAAGGTGATGTTCTGCGTGGTCTTGGGATCCATCTTAGCCAGCCCACTTCTTGCCCTCATTGGTGGTGACATCTCTTCCTTACCTATTGTCTTCGCCAGTGTTCTGCTGCTGTGAAGAGACACCATGGCCGCAGCAACTCTTTTAAAGGAAAATATTAATTGGGGCTGCCTTATAATACCAGAGGTTTAGTCCATTACTGTTACAGTGGGAAGCAGGGCGGCATGCAGGCAGACATGATGCTGAAGAGGTGGCTGAGAGTTCTACATCAGATCGGCAGGCAGCAGGAAGAGAGAATGACACTGGGCCTGGCTTGAGCATTTGAAACCCCAAAGCCCGCCCCCATGACATACTTCCTCCGACAAGGTCACACCTCCTAATCCCTGTCAAGTAGTACTACTCCCTAATGATGAAGCATTCAGATATATGAGCCTCCACCACACCTATATTTCAGTTTCTCAGCCAAGATGCCCCTAGCCACTGTTTCTTGAGACAACACAATTTTGGGGGCCTCTAGCTATTATTAGCAATTGGATACATTGGTGAGCTGAACAGGAGCTGCTATGCTGAGGGCAAGACCCTAAGTGGAAGGGTCTAACAGCTGCCTCACTCAGAGTCTCTGATCTCTGTGAATCTATTCAAGCATATGTGGCACTTTGAATGAGAATATACCCATAAGCTCTTATATTTGAATGCTTGGTCCTCAGTCGGTGGAAGTATTTGGTAAAGATAAGGAGTTGTAGCCTTGTTGGAGGTGGTGTGCCACTCAGGGTAGACTTTGAAGTTCAAAAGCCAATACCAGGCCCAGTTTCTCCCTCCCTCACTCTCTCCCTTTCTCCGTCCCTCTGTCCCTCTTCCCCTCCCTCCCTCCCTCCCTCCCTCCCTCCCTCCTTCCCTCTCCTTTCTCTGACTCCATCTTGTGAATCAGATGTAATCTCATTGCCCCAGCACAGTGTCTACTTACCTGCTGCCATGCTCCCCACCATGGTGATCATGGACCAACCCTCTGAACGTATAAGCAAGCCCCCAGTTAACTGCTTCCTTTACAAGTTGCCTTCATCATGGTGGCTCTTCACAGCGATGGAACAGTAACTAAGACAGCATCTCTGGAGCTTATGTCCTTCTTGCCCTCTGGGTGGTAAGAGGTTGCAAGGTACTGTCCTCTGAGTACCCATCCTATCCTGGCCTACAGTAATCCTTGCATGTCACCGGCCAAAGCAAGGAGGCAAGGTGTCCAGTGTTTTGATGTCTAAAGGCACACAAGGAGGGCAGTGTTCAAGGCTTTCTCAAGGTCAAGAATCAGAGCTAGCTGTGAAGGATACAGTCAGAGCCACTACCATGGATTGCTGTGTCTCTGTGGGGCAGCTCTCACCATCTTATCAGTTTGTATAGGATGTTGTCTTGATGGACTCACCTCTTTTTTTTTTTTTCTTTCAAGACAGGGTTTTTCTGTGTATCCCTGGCCTGGATCTCCCTCTGAAGACCAGGCTGGCCTTGAACTCACAGAGATCTGCCTGCCTCTGCCTCCTGAGTGCTGGGATCAAAGGATGTCAAAGGCATGTGTCACCACTACCTGGCTTGGACTTAACCTTTTAAGTGTTAAATATACTAAGCATTTCTCAGAATTTTAATTAATTAAGTTAGTAAGTAATTCTGAGATATGGTTTTACTATGTGTGTAACCCTGACTGACCTGGAACTGACAGAGATCTACCTGCCTCTGTGCCCCAGCCCCCCCTTTTTTTCTCTCTATGTAGTTTTGGCTGATCTGAAACTTCATATGGGGACTAGGCTGGCCTTGAACTCACATAGATCCGCCTGTCTCTGTCTCCCAAGTGCTGGGATTAAAGGCCACCATGCAGGCAGGAACTGCCTCTGCCTCTTGAGTGCTGAGATTAAAAGTTCTTTTTTTTTTTTTTTTTTTTTTTTTTTTTTTTTTTTAAACAACTATATTTCCTTAGGAAAGAAAATTTCATGCAAAAAAATCTATAAATAAATGTATGTATTTCCTACATCACTGTCCTCTTTCAAAGGTTCCTCTTTACCCCAAGATTAAAAAAAATTATTTTCTTCCCTCAGTATAAAGAGCTTTGAAGAAGAAAATATTTCTGGCATTTGATCACCCATCTGCAGAACTATTGGCCCATTCCCAAATCTCTACTACTCACAAAAATTAGGGAACATGTGTCTAGACACCCTCATAGGTCCATCATCACTGGGTCACCTCCCTCCAAGACCACTCTGGGAGGACTAACATGGAAGGTGAGGAGGAAGGAGAAAATGTGAGCCTGAACAAGAAAATCCTCCTGGGTCTGACATCCCAGCTGCCAGGGCCCCGCCTAGTGATACAGGAGGAGGAGGCCAAGTGACGGGGGAGGCCTAGTGAGCTTAGGGGAAGTCTGGTTCCTCCTTAGGATACAGCAGTTAGGCCAGGCCTCTAGGGTGGGGGTAGGGGTGGGGGACACCACACCTGAGCCAGTAGGTGAGCTTCTGAGGGACTGAAGTTCAGTTTTCACCATAGCCATGCCCTACCTGGCATGCTGAGAGCGGGCTGTCTCATACACAAGGCAGTCGGAAATCTTGACCGCTGCTTCCCTGCCCGTCTCTGTTGGAGGCTCTGAGCCAGGATGCTGTCCGTCCTGGGAGGCACACAAAGGTAAGATGATATCGCTGTGGGTGGTCAGCATAGGGGGGTAACTTGCTTTCCTTCTAGAGTAGTTCAAGAAACTGGCAAAATATGTTGACTTTTTTGTTTGTTTGTTTGTTTTTTGTTTTGTTTAAAAGGAACTTGGCTTGGGTTTGGGGAAATCAGTGCTGAGACTTCCTTGAAATCAATCTTATTAGATTTTGTTTCAACCTTTTAATTTCAACTTGTGGTTGAAGCAAGCACTCAACCATAGAATTATACCTCAGCCCTGTTTCACTTGGCACAGGAGAGCATTTTGTAGTTTGGGAAGCTCATGCATGAGAAAGCTGTACCCCAAGCACAAAGGTATTGAACTTACCTGGATTATTTGAGCTGAAGATTTTGGTGGGGAGGCACTGGGGTCAGGGACTTACTGGCTTGGTTCAGTGACTTCTGTCCTGCCCCATGGCTGGGTCCCTGTTTTGTAAGAATGTCTGGACTGTGAGCCTCTGACAGTGTTACCCTAGTTCACAGACATAGAGAGAGGGTTGGCCTCTGCTCTGAATCTTGTAACCCTCCTTCACATGGATATTGCTGGCATATTGTAAAGAATAGGCTCAGAGGTTTCCTAGTTACTGTGGGATGCGGCACAAACCTCTGCAATATCAGGGTAACGTTTAGCTTAGGGGCATTCCAGGTTCCTGTTGCCTCCTGGGACCCAAGTCTGAAGGCCTTGTGTGACCTTGTGAATGGTATCTATCTCCATGGGGGGTTGATGTGACCATGGAGTCTGTGTGTCCTTGTGGTCAGCTGTCTCTCAAGACCGGCTATTGAATCCCAGTCTGGGGGCTGCCTTTGCAGAAGAGTGGGTAAAGTAAGGGAGATTGGCTACAGTTTGCCACATGTGGCCACGTGAGGGTGGGATGAGAAGTGAAGCTGAATGTGGTGGCAGAGCCTGTTGGGTGACTAACTTCTCCTGGGGAGACACAACATACATGTTTACTCATTCTAGATATGGAGCCTACACCAGACCAAAGTATGGACACCACCAAAGTTCAACTTGGTGAACCAATGAGTTTTATAGGGGTTACAGGAATTTATTACAGGAATATGGGTGAGAGTTTACTTACAGGAGCAGAAATGACCCAAAGACAACTCTATCACCAAAGCCCACCCCAGCATGGGTGACAGCTGGGAACCTGGAGCATACTGTACAGCCTGCAGGCAGCTCAACAGTTTGGAGAGTGTCCTTTCCAGGAATCATAGCAAAGCTTGGCTTGTGATTCACACAGCCCCTGGAGCCCAATGGCTAGTTCCCAAGTAGATGTTATATGTGTTTGTTTGTGGAGGTCCCCTGACATATTGTAGACCTGTGTTCATAGAAGCTGGCTGGCTGAGAGCTAAATGACCCCTCCACCAGGGCGCAGCCAGGTCTGGGAGGTCGGGGAGACATGGAGGAGAGGGTGGTATGGGACCCATTGTGATAGGACGACAATCCTTGGAGTTCCCATGTCATTTGTGGAGCAACCACCCATTGCAAGAATTACAGAAAGAGGATTTCAGAGACTGTTAACTACTGTCTACGGATCCACCTGCCTACCTTTTAGAAGATGTTCGTGTGTGGCACATGAAACTCACTAGTCCAGGGATGCCCATCCTTCTGGATCACTGGCCAGTGTGATACATGCTCTGGGTCTCCAGGTTGTCCTAGGTTGTCTACCTCCTATACTGGTGGGTATAGGTCAGGTTATCCATTGACTAGTATGGCAGGGTCCCCTGGGGCTGACAGTTTGTCTTTGATAGATTGAAGGAGAGTAGAGGTGTCACAGTTGGGAAAAGCAGAGGTCTGGGCATCTGGGAAGGTGTGTAGTGCACACATTTTTTTTTTTTTTTTGAGACAAGTTTCCTCTGTGTAGCTTTGTAGCCTGTCCTGGATCTCGCTCTGTAGACCAGGCTGGCCTCAAACTCACAGAGATCCACCTGCCTCTGCCTCCTGAGTGCTGGGATTAAAGGTGTGTGCCACCACCACCACCACCACCACCACCACCACCACCACCACCACCACCCAGCCAGGTGCACACATTCTTACAAGTGCCTTTGCTTCTTGCCTGTCTGCCTAGGGATCTCAGACTGTGCAGGGTTTCCCACCAGAGCATCTAGGTGGGCCAGATTGGAAGAACTGTGCAAGTTTTCTCATACTCCCAGGATCACGAACTCTTTGCTGCTTCTGGGAGTTTGTTGCACAGTATTTGGCAACCAGCAGGGGCTAGTCCACTGGGCTCTGCAGGCAGATGCTGTGACTACTGTTTCTCTCTAAATTATGTGGGGATCTATGAGAGGATATGGCCTCAGTCTTTCACAGCTTCTCCGGTAAAGGCAAGGTGGGGTGGGGTGGCAGAACCAGGTGCTTGGGTAAAAAGACTGAACAATTAGGCCTGGAGTCATTCCCCATAAAGTGTTGTTTATCCTGGTGGCTCACCAGCGTCTGACAGCCACACTGGGAAAGAGAACTGCAACATTCCCCTGGAGAAGGGAACTGGAACATTCTGGGGACTGTCTTCTCCAGGAAGCAAATACCTCACCTGCCTCTCTCCTCTGTCCCATCTAACCTCCTTATTAAAATTACCCAAGCTTGACTTGGGTGATTTAGCAGCAGATAAGGTGATACCTCTGATGTCCAGATGGGCTCTGTACATTCTTTGGTAGTTGAGGCAACTGGATGACAGGATCCCTTTGTACTGGCATCTGTGATCATTTCCAGTGGGCCAGAGGAGGGGTGGGTTTTGTGGTCCCCATTGCCATGTTCTCATCTTGGTAGAAACCTCTTGATTCTAAGAGCTGGTTGAGACAATCAAGGTGTGGAAGAAGTGGACTTGGAGGGCTTGAGAGGACACCTGAGGGACCAGGTTCTAGGCAAAGACCTTAGGTTATGTCCTCCATCTAAGGGCAGAATAGACAAAGGCCTGGGACTGTCTTGGGGTGAAATGCTTGGGAGTCATGGGAAATGTGCCCCCTCATATCCATATTCTTTTGGGGGTGGATTTCAAGACAAGGTTTCTCTGTGTAACAGTCCTGCCTGTCCTGGAATTTGCTTTGTAGACCAGGCTGGCCTTGAACTCAGAGATCTGCCTGCCTCTGCCTCCTGAGTGCTAGGAGTAAAGCTGTATGCCACCACCACTCTGCTCACAGTTGAAAGTTTGTCAATTATCTGAGAAAGAAGGAAAGAATTCCTTTCACTTTTTGCACATAAGAATCAAGGTTTATTTTAAAAATCTAGGTTCCTGTTTGTCCTCATGCAGAGGACTGGGCCAGGTTCTGGGTCTTGGACTATGGCCTCCTAGCCCCCAGCTCACACATGGAACGTGTGTGGAAGGTTGTGGGCTGTGCTGAAGCAGGGACAGGTGGTGGACTTGGTGCCCTCTTCAGCTTGTGATTTGGGAGCCCCGGACCTTGTGCTGTCCCCGTAAAGGCTCATTCCTGGCAAACCATAAGACAGATGGTTAGTGGGTGCTGCAGTTTTATGAATCTGAGAGGAGGCAAGTACAAGGCCACATGTTTAAGGAAGGATTTCTGTGTGGAAGAACAAAGCAGTGGCCGGGGAAGAGCAGAAGGTGAGCTGTCATCTGGCTGTGCTCCTCACTGTCCTTATCAGGTGGAGGTCACATTCTAACCACATAAGGCTGTAAACTGTCAGACCCCATGAAGCCAGGGAGTGCTAAGCACAATGACACAGGAAGCTGTTGACTTGAGGTGGTGCCTAGGTTGGTCTTGAGCAGACTTATGCCCTCTAACTCAGTGAGGCGTCTTCGGTGGAGACTCAACAACCTCACTGCTGCTTCCTGTTCTCTGCCTGCTTCTGTGTCAACACTGCTCATCCGGGAGAGAGAGGACCTTGAAGCTGAGACTATCTGACCATGTTGGTCCTCTGCAGCTGTGATGTCTGTTCAGTTCTTGCATCCCGTAGAAGCACTGAGGCACCTCCTCAGGGGAGCTCCCGAGCTCTTTGTCTGTGCAGACTTCCTGGGAGTGTTGGATGACACTGGGACATGGCTGACACACAGAGGTGACATGTCCCATCCTGGCTAGGGTAGAACTTGGAATGGCACAATGAGGTGGCGGTGGGTAGTGGCGCCACACTGGGGTCCTAAGGGGGTTTTTGTGCTGTTCGGTATAGGTACAGTAGATAATGTCATTATGGGATGCCCACATCTATCATGGCTTGTGTCTTTGGGAGCCACACTGTGGGTGTGGAAGACAGGAGACAAATATGACTGGAAGACGCTCAGTTAATGGCTGTAGTCAATGAGTTAGACATGTAGGTGTAGCCTCAAGAGGGTTTCTGCCATATATGGAGCCCCAGCTTTATGTATGGAGAAGGCCTGGAAGATCTGGATGGTTTTCTAATACTCTACTGCAGGAGTGTCCTGGGCCAGAGTGGCTGTGCCTCATGTGGTGGCTCTGTGTCCTGGGTAGACACGGCCTATGAATTAGGACCCAGCAGAGGTCTGCCCTCTGGGCAGCTCTGGCATTTCACTGTGGCTTGGCTTGAAGCAGAGCCAGCAGCAGAGCAGCAGCAAATCCTCTGAAATGCTTCTGCTTCCGCTTCAGCAGGTGGATTGCCAGCACGCTCCCTCCCTGTCCCGAGATGTCCACTTGCCAGTCAGCTGCCTGATGTAGCCCCTCCCACACCGGGAGGCCTAAGCAAGAGCAGTCCTTTTGGTGCTTTGGAAGCTAGAGACTGTGAGAGGAAGTGTGTGTGTGTGTGTGTGTGTGTGTGTGTGTGTGTGTGTGTGTGTGTGTGTGTGTGTGTTCCGTGCACGTTCCTGGGGAAGGATCTCTCCTGGGCTTGAAGACAGCAACTCTCTTTGTCCTCACAGGATAGGGTTGGGTGAGGAGAGGAAGCAAACTCTGTACCTGTTTTATCAGGACACTAATTCCAATCTTCCCATTAGTGTTCGTAATAGTGTTCTTAACTATCACTTTCCAGTGCCCATCTCAAACTGCTTTCCTATCGGGGGGCTGGGGCCTTAGCATGGGGCTCAGTCCACGCATCTACCCTACAACCCTCCCCTTTGCAGCTCAGGGGCTGTGGAGGGCCTATAAGCCGCCAGCTGTAGGTGCTTCAGGTTCTGAGATGAGCAGGCCTGTGTACCCTGCTCCGGGCTTGCAGGCTGTCACGGGGCTCCTGGTTGAGCCGTGGGTGGGGCTGTGTATCCAAGTGGCACTAAGCTGGTGCTGCCCACAGGTTCTTCCAGGTGATGCTCTTGTTGCTGGTGCTGGTTGTGTTCCTGATGCTTGGCTTCCTGCATGTGGACTTCAGACTGCTCACACCGTAAGTCCTGTGCAGGTGCCACGTGCACTGGGATGTGGTTCTCGTCCCCCTGTGACCCCAAGAGCAGTGCCGAGACCCCATCCTGCTTAAGAACACCAGCACTCACTTCCCCACTGAGTGCCAGTGCCCTCTCTGGGAGAAAGTGGTGAGCTATGCTTGTCCTGGGTCTGTCTCCTGCCATGACAAGCCCACTGGGAAAGGCTTCTAGGAAGCTCTGGGGAGCAGACCTGGCCTGGCCAGCCTGGACTGGGAAGAGGACTGAGCAGGGCTGGGTTTGTAGGAGGAGCCTTGGGAAGGCTACCTTCTGGCCTACAGAAATGGCCTGGCTTCTAGCATGGCTTCCCAGTAGTGAAGTCAGGATTCAATTCCTTTGTCACTAGGCCCCAAAGCACGCTCTCTGCTGCCTGCTAGGATTACATCATCCAGAGAGTTTACATCTATGTCCACTTGTACAACCAATTGCCTCCCAGGCTAAGGATTCCCAAGGGTTCTGGGAGGGTCTTATTTTCCTGTCCTTCATGCATCCTCTGGTTGGATTTGTATGATGGGGAGGGATAAATTGTCCTCTGAGAAAACACACTGTCCCAAGGTCCACTGGATCCTGCCCCTCACCATCCTTGTCCATCTTACTGGCCTATATTAACACAAAAAGGTGCAGGCAGGAGAGATGGCTCAAAGAGCACTGACTGCTCTTCCAGAGGACCAGAGTTCAAATCCCAGCACCCACATAGCAGCTCACAACTCTCTGTAACTCAAGTGCCAGTGGATCTGACTCCCACACACAGACATACATGCAAACCAAACACCAATGCACATTTTAAAAAAAAGAAAGAAAGAAAGAAAAGATACCCTGTGACGCAGGCCATCTGAGTGCATCCCAGCATTTGTTAGGCCGGCTGACCTTGTCTGAGGTCACTGGGTCACTGCCACACCTGGGAGACAGAGAGCAGGTTTTGGGGGCTAGGAGAATGCTTGGAGTCTGGGGTTGAGTCTATGGCTTGCGTGAGAACAGAAAGTGCAGCTGTTGACATCTTGCTGCAAGGGGAAAATCATATCTGTCACAGAAAATCCCCCTGGATTGCAAGATGGCAGAGTGGTGGAGCTGGTGTGGGGACACAGCACTGGCCGATAGTGAGAGGAGATGGTACAGGGGCCCCAGGTTGAGGGGTGCTGCTTGGGGGATGCTGTTGGGGGTGTGTGGCCCCTTTATTGATGGCGGCCTGCACTGTCTCTCCTAGTCTGCTCAGGAACGAGGCCCAGGAACCACCAGTCACCAACATCATGTTCCTCAAGACTCATAAGACAGCCAGCAGTACAATACTCAATCTCCTCTACCGCTTTTCAGAATCTCACAACCTGTCTGTAGCGCTGCCCAAGGGCTCTAGCTTCCATCTGGGTTACCCTTGGCTTTTTGTGACTCGGTATGTGGAGGGCATGGAGCAGGACGGCCACCTGAATCATCACTTCAACATCATGTGCAACCACCTGAGGTTCAACTTTCCTGAGGTGTGAAAGATGGAGGTGGGGAAATGGGAGGGCTGGAGGTTGCCTTGCTTGGTGTTATGGTTGTTTGTAAATATGGTGCTTATAGGAGTGCCGTGGTGTGGTATGGTTTGGGGTGGTGTGGGTTAGGGTGGGGTGGGGTGTAGAGTCAGTGGAGGAGTGGTTTGAAGTTGTAGTGTTGGAGAGGCCTGCCTGTAGACCCTGCCAGGCCGCTCTCTTCAAGTCACCAGTGTGTAAGATGAATTGCTAAATGATCTTATTAATAAAAAACCTGGAGCCAGATATTAGGGTGAGAACTGAGAGATCAGAGGAATAAAACAAGCCACAGCCAACCTCACCTTACCAACTCCTCAGCCTCCACAGAGAGCTACTTCCTGTATACTCAGGCCTATACACCTTTCTGTGCCCTGCCATCTTACTTCCTCTCTCTGCCCAACTTCATCACTTCCTCTTTCCGCCAACCTCTATCACTTCCTGTCTGTCTGTCCAGACCTCCAGACCTCTATGGTTAACTAGTGCTGGGCTTAAAGGGGTGTGCCACCAGCCTGGCTCTGTACTCAGTGTGGCTTGGAACTCACAGAGATCTGGATGAATCTCTGCCTCCTGAATGCTAGGATTAAAGGCGTGTGCTACAACAGCCTAACCTCTATGTTTAATACAGTGGCTGGCTTTTTCCTCTGATCCCCAGATAAGCTTTATTGGGGTGCACAAATAAAATATCACATTTTCCCTTCTTTTGTCTAAAATAAAAAAGTTATAACTAATATAAGAAAAACTATATACAATAAGTACTATAACTATATACAATATATACAGGGAATAAATATATCAACAATGTCTAGTCCATTTGCATTTGACAAATTCAGAGAAAAGATTCCATTATCTATTCTATCTTTGTGAATCCAAAGGGTTGTATCTAATTTACCTTCTATCCTTATTTGCTTTACAAAAACTATCTTTTGATGTCTTTCAAACCTATACACTTTACACCTCTTTAGTGAGTTTCTTTTCTGAAATTGTTAACAAGGAAAACTATAACTATCTAATCTTCAACTCCCTCAAAGACCCGAGAAGGAATAATATTCCCTAGTTAAACAGGAAGTGCAAACAAGTGACTTCCAAGAAAATGTGAGTTATGACAGAAACAGCCAGCTGCCTGGACAGTCACCCGAGGTTTCTCTGCAATGTTGGGGCACCCATCTTTGGCTCACAGGCTTAGCATATCTGACAGACTCATCTGTGAAGCAGGATTTTCTAAAGAGCCTTCCTATCTTGTCTTGGCAAAGATTGGCAGTCCTTTCTTTTGTGTCCTGCTTGTCTATTTTGGACAGCATACCGTCAGCAGTCCATGTGAGGGCACTTTCTTGCCCAATGGCTAACTTTTGCCACAAGGAAAGTAAACTCCATATGGAGTTTCTTCAATGCCCACCATCTTCTCTGAAGTAGATTGGTGCTACCAGGAGCAGACATGTCTCATAGTCATGAAAAAACAAGAAAAAAAATCTATGTTATTAAAACATCTTAAATGCCATATTCTGCTGATCTCTGAAGTGTTTGAAGACGACCTGTCTATCTAAAATATATCTCTACTTGACCTTGAAAATATACCTAATATGACTACAAGTTTGGTTGTAATGACTACTAACTTTCATTTCTTTATATCCTAATTAGGTGGTAATAATAACTTTCAAGGACTAGCAATTTGCACTACATTGTTAAATGAACTGTATAAGTACAATACCTTGAACAAGATTAGATGTATATGTACAGTATTTTCTAACAAAATCAATCTCAAATTTGTATCAATATACAAACTTTGTATACAATATACAAAAAGCCAATTCAATGTAAAATATTTAAAACTAGTAGTTGCTTTCTAAAAGTAGATTCAATAATCTACCTTTTTATCTTATCCATATTCTTTTTTCTTTTTTTTCTCTTTTTTCTTTTTAGAATATACCCTTTATTCTATCATTTATGTATCTTTTTTTCAGACTAGATTCAATAATCTTCCTCTTATCTATATCCTCTTTTTTTTTTTCCAGACAAGAACCTTGAATCTAATTTCCTTTGTTTAACTTTTTTCCTGACCATTAACACCAAAGGCCTGTAATTGCTCTTGGCATGAGACTCGTAGCCCCAACTCTTGTCTTCTTGAAGGCATCCCAACCTTCTCTCACATCCCCGCGTTTCTGGTTCTGGAAGAACATACTGAGCTTTTGTTGCCCCGGAACCTTTGCGCTTGCTCCTGTGGTGTACGAAGGAGCTGGGACAGGTGGGAGGTGGGGGCTCTGTGGGCAGCTGCATAGTCCATCTAACACGGGACTCTCAATGTCCCACCTGCTCCTTCTCCAAATAGGTGCAGAAAGTCATGCCCAATGACACTTTCTACTTTTCCATCCTACGGAACCCAGTTTCCCAGCTGGAGTCTGCCTTCATCTACTACAAGGACTATGCGCCTGCCTTCCAGAGAGTCAAGAGCCTGGACCAATTCCTGGCAGATCCGTGGAGGTACTACAATGTCAGTGAGGGCCTGAAAAATGTCTATGCAAGAAACAACATGTGGTTTGACCTCGGCTTCGACAACAACGCTAGGGCTGAAGTGGACTATGTTCGCACGTGCCTCGCAGAGGCGGAGCGCCAGTTCCATCTGGTGCTCATTGCGGACCACTTTGATGAGTCCATGGTGCTGCTGCGCAGGCAGCTGCACTGGCAGCTGGATGACGTGGTATCCTTCAAGCTGAATGCGCGCAGCCAGCGTACGGTCTCGCGCTTGACGCAGGAGAGCCAGGAGCGTGCCAAGCACTGGTGTGAGCTGGACTGGCAGCTCTACCAGCACTTCAACCGCACATTTTGGGCCCAGCTACACGCGGAGGTGAGTCCGCGCCAGCTCAGGGAAGAGCTGGAGCAGCTGCGGGCGAGGCGTCGTGAGCTCACCAACTTGTGTCTTCAGGACCCCAAGCCCAAGAACAAGACACAGATAAAAGACCGGAATCTGCGCCCCTACCAGTCTGGAAATGCTGAAATTCTGGGCTACAACCTTAGGCATGATCTGGACAATACTACATTGCGCATCTGTCAGAGGATGGCGATGCCAGAGCTCCAGTATATGGCTCACTTGTACTCGCTACAGTTTCCCAACAAGCCTCCCAAGAACATCCCATTCCTGAAATAGTAGAGGTTCAGCTAAGTGACCCTTTCTCCCCAGGCTTCCCTGTGAGCCCTAGACTTTGCCAACTTGCCTTTCCAAAATGAAAAACAGAGTGAAACCTGTGTATAGAGACCCACCCACCCCCAGCTTTGGGAGGAGGGCCCTACCCTTGAGACTGTTGTCTTAACAGGCACGGCTGGACCATAACTGAACCCACCCGCTGTAGAGACATGTCCTGGACAGGCGAGAATGCTAGGCCCCTTTAATTATCTGTCCACAAGGAGTCAGTCTAAACAGCCCATCAGGTGAACATCAGCCTTGGTGAGCACAGGGACCTAGGCAGTGGGCCTGGCCATCCATGAAGAGACTCAGAACAGCTCTCGGGGGTTTTCCAGCCTCATGGATTCAGCACTGGTCACAGAGGAGCCAGGCCTGTATAGGGTACACAGGCAGCAGCTCCAAGTGGGGCCCAGGGGAGATGGGATGGATAGGCAGCCTCCTACAGTGTAGACTGAGAAATTGGAAAGTTGCTGGTTGAACTGAACACAGCTGGGTCCACTTTATAGCTTCCCAGGGGACAATCCTGAGGGAGAAAGTGCCTGGTTTGACAAAGGTGCTCAGAAGGTCTCAGATCTCTTTAGTTGCCTTGGAAACCATGTTGTATATAGTTTTTGGGATCTTTTTTTGTTTGTTTGTTTTTTGTGCCTCTCTTTTCCATTCATGGGAAGATACTAAGCCCCCAGTCCCCAGTTCTGGCAGGACGAGGAACTTGGTTACTCGGGGGTCTTAACATCAGGTAGCCTGGGAAAAGCAAGGTGTCTGGGGTCCTGGAAAAGTTGCTGCTGTCACATACATACTCAGCCCAGAGCCTCAGTTTGAGCCATGTCTGTTGAGCCTGAGTGGAGGCTTTTCTTCTGTGTCAGAGCCTCCAGCTCTGCGCACGAGGGCCCATGATCCTCTGGACAGCAATTTCATAGGGGCACTTTAGGAAAAGTAATTGTCGGTGAGTTTAGAGATGGTACAATGAATGAGCTTATCAATCCAAAAAGAAGAGGGTAAATTGAAGAACGGCTTTCCCAAACTGAACAGAGCTAGTCAAGAATGCCAGACGTGGTGGCACAGGCCTTTAATTCCAGCATTGGGGAGGCAGAGGCAAGCAGATCTCTGAGTTCAAGGCCAGCCTGTTCTACATAGTGAGTGCCAGGACATGCAGGGCTACAAAACAAGATCCTGTCTCAAAACAAAACAAAACAGAAAACCACAGACAAACAAAAAACCCTACCAAACAAACAAAACCAAAACCAAAAGCAAAACTCTGAATTTAGATGAAATTACTCTTAATAAACTTGTCTCTGGAAGAGTAGGAAGTGCTCTTAGCCTCTGAGCCTTCCCTCTGGCTCCTCAATTAGAGCTTTTCATTCTTGGTGGACTTCATTCTTTTTCTTTTCTTTTTTTTTTTTTTTTTGGTTTTTCGAGACAGGGTTTCTCTGTGTAGCTTTGCGCCTTTCCTGGAGCTCACTTGGTAGCCCAGGCTGGCCTCGAACTCACAGAGATCCGCCTGGCTCTGCCTCCCGAGTGCTGGGATTAAAGGTGTGCGCCACCACCGCCTGGCTCATTCTTTTTCTTTTTGTCAGTTGTGAAGATTGATCCCAGGACCTCAAGTGAGCTAGGTAAGTGCTCTAACACCGAGCCATGTCCGTAACCCTGAAACCTTGAGTTCTAGGAATTACTCAGGAAGAAAGCAACATTCAGTTGTTTCTTTCTTTCATATAGAAAGAAACAGTTGAATGTATTTATGACATATATGTATATGTGGCAACTGAATATATGTGCATGTGTGAGCAATTCATGTAAATATTTTGTTTTTTGAGCACATGCTTTCTCTCAGGAAAAAATGTTTTTTATGTAGAACAGGATATATTTGTTGGTAGACACACACATATACATATAGTACTTAGACTATAAGAAGCCAAGAGTACCTGAATTACAGTCAGCAATGGATCATTTTAATGTACTTAGGAATGGCTCATGAGTTTCTATGACTTAATAAAAATTTCATGAACATGGATCCCATTTCATTCATACTTTATTTTTTACAACCATACCTAGATTACACATGAAAATTAAGTTACTAGACAAGCAAAATAATAATTCATTTCTTATCAAAGACCCTATCCAAGGTCTAATCATTGTTCCAATACACAGGACGCAATAATGGGCACCGCCCTGCGCTTTAATCTATATTTATTCCATTTGCACAAAAACACAGCTCTCACCTCAAGGGGATAAGAAATAGTTTATTTTGGAGCCAAATGTGAGTGATCATGGCCCAGGACACCAATTTAGATTACTTTGAATCCCTGCTCCTACCTGATAACAGTTTGACCAAGTTTTCACAGTAGCGTAACAAAGAAAGTCATAAATGGAGGCACTTTAAAAACACATTGGTGGGAGTAGAGGAAGACAGAAAAGTGAGGCAATTCCTACTCTAGCCTCAGATGATGTCTGATGACATTTTGAGCCTTTGTAGCGAGGAAGCCACATTCCTACAGGTTTTACCTCTTCGTCACGAGGCTGCTAGGTCAGATACAGAGGTGGGCAAGAAGTGGATGATCGGCCTGCCTGTGCTGGCTAGTTTTATGTCAGCTTGACTCAAGCTAGAGTCAACTGAGAGAAGAGAACCTCAACTGAGAAAATGCCTCCATAAAATCAGTGTGTTGGGAAGACTGTAGGGCATTTTCTTAATTAGTGACCAGTGGGGGAGGGCCCAGTCCATGGTGGGTGGTGCCATCCCTGGTCTGGAGGCCCTGGATTCTATATAAAGCAGGCTGAGCAAGCCAGGGGGAGCAAGTCAGTAAGCAGCACTCCTCCATGGCCTCTGAGTCAGCTCCTGGCCCAGCTTCTCATCCTGTTTGAGTTCTTGCCTTGGCTTCCCTGAATGGACTGCGATTCAGGATGTGCAAGCCAGATAAACCATTTCCTCCTCAACTCTTTTTGGGTCACAGTGTTTCATCACAGCAACAGCAACTCTAATTATTACAGGGGATGAAGATAGCTCAGGATAAGTTGCAGCAGCATCCCAACCTCTCCACGATTGAGATTCTAACCAGTTAATTGGCCTTGGATACGGTTCTCTCCAGAAACTTGTTCACAGTCCTCTCTGTTTGTTCACAAGTCCAACCATCACATTTTGCATGTCTAGGGGCCACAGAGCTCTGATGTCTCACACCCCTAGGATCTGACATAGAGGAAGCTGAGTGGTAGACAGGAGGGCAGGCTTCAGGAGAGAGGAATAGCAGGGAAAGCCACTAAGCAAGAACTGGATTATAGCATTAGAACCTACTAGTAATTTTGACCCAGTTCTGTTTTTTAAAAAAATCTATTTATCGGCCTATTGTGTGAAATATAATAAGGAATAGCATAACAAAAATTAAAATAATCAGGAGCACTGCCTGGCTTAATGGGGCGAAGGTAGCAGATAAGGGAGATGGGCATTTTAATTAATAAAACGACCAAAATTTACATATTTTAAAACTAGATTAAGGAGAGACTTTGAAGACTTCTGTGACAACCCCAAACCCGCCCCAAAAATCCAGACAAGAAGTTATTGAAGAGAGTCCTTTAAAAACTGTGATAAAGATGCTGAGGTGTGGCTCTTTACAGTTGATGGCTTCCGGCAGACAGTGGGGAAAGACCCAGTTTTCTTTAAGGGCTTGGACCCTGGGAGTTTGACCATGCTCCAGTGACCATATGGGCAAATACAAATTGGACTTGGTGGGGGGGGGGTTGCTCAAGGGTGGTAAGATGAACCTGGGAGGAATGGGAATCGGGTGTGATCAGGTGCATTGTATGAAATTCCCAAATTATTAATAAAAATATTATGTTTGGAAAAAACTCTAGATTAAGTATGTGTTTCCTTCTGTATTTACAATTATTTATACTCTATAAACCATTTATATTTAGAGTATTAAAAATACCTTTTAATTTTAGTTTTCTTTTGACCAGTTTGATCTAGTTATAACTTCATTGGAGTGGCTTCCTCTAATTCTTTTTTCTTTCTTTTTTTTTCTTTTTTTTAAGGGAAGGGCACTGTCTCACTGTGTATCCCTGGCTGGCCTAGAACTCACTGTGTGGGCCAGACTGGCCTCAAACTCACCTAGATCCACATGTCTCTGCCTTCCAGATGCTGGGGAGAAGATGTGTGCCACCACACCTGGCTTAAACTTAAATTCTTAAGAAAGATTAATCTTTAGTATCTAGGTTATCAAAATTCTTATTTGTGGGCTGACTTGATAAGACTTTATTTTAAAACTTAGTATTGTACAAGGTTTTAATTTGGGAAAGTAAGTGAAAAAAAGTCACAGAAGAAATTAGAGAATAAAGTGTTCTAATGAAAGCATGAAATTTGCAGGCAAATGGATGAAACTAGAGAATATCATCCTGAGTGAGGTAACCCAATCCCAGAAAGACAATCATGGTATGTACTCACTCATAAGTGGATTCTAGATATAAAATAAAGAACAATCAGACTAGTTAAAAAAAAAAAGATGTCAGAGCACCTAGGTAGTCACAAGCAATAAAATGCAGTTGAATTTTACCTCATGCCATGTATAAAATTCAACTCAGAGTGAAGCAGATTCTTTGACTATCAAATCTTGGATAGGACAAGAGAGTTTCAATTTTTGATTGGCAATCAACAAAAGCAACACGTGTTCATAATCAATATTAGTGTTTTAAGCTTTGAAGGACACTTTCAGGAAAGTCAGTAGAGTGATCACAGCCACTGTGGTGTGCATGTTTGTTCATCGTGAGACAGGGTCTGACTGTACAGCCCTGTGTGGCATGGGTATTGGTGTCTTTTTGCCTACTTCACCTTACTGCTGGAGTCACAGCCCACTGACACGAGGCCTGACCTCAGTTGTGCTTGAATGAGACCTGTTTTGAGAAAACACACATACCTGGGTCACAAGCAATCAGGACTGAAGCTTCCACACTGGGTATAGAAGCTCTTCCTCAAAGACCATTGCTGACATTACTGCAGAGTCAAAACATTTGGAAATATAGCCCTCCTTTAAACTGGATCAATCTTGTGTAGCCCAGGGTGGCCTTGAATTCCTGATCTTCCTGCTTCCTCCTCCAGAGTGTTGGGATTAAAGGTGTGTGCCTCCACAACTTGGCTCTGTTTCTCCTTTAAACTGGATCTTGTGTTGCCCAGGGTGGCCTTGAACTCCTGATCTTCCTGCTTCCTCCTCCAGAGTGTTGGAATTAAAGGTGTGTGCCACTACTGCCTGTCCTCTATATCTATCTAGTGGTTAGGTCCACACTGTGGTCTCCAGGCAAGCTTTATTTGTTAGAGTGCAAACAAAATATCACCACACTTGTTCTCAATTACAGTGGAGGACCTGGTGGAAAGTTGAGGCAAGGTTTTTACAAGATAAAAAGGGGTTGTAAACAAGCATTCCTAGAAACAATGTGTTTTGCAAGAATAATCCCAACAGAACGCCCCTCCCTTCTGCATTATGCAGAAGGTGTGGCAATGGCAGTCATTGGACTAATGAGTGTAGATCCACAAGGAAAAGTCAAAGGAACCCTTGGCCATCAGAAAAAGCCTTGAGGGGCCTCTCGAGGACCCTATGTCAAACAGGGTTCAGTTGTTTCCTGTCATCATGGAGGAAGCTCCTACCCAGAGCAACTAAAAGATTAGATTTGAACAAGAGAGACCACCTGATTAGAAGAGGTGATAGTTCATCAAACGGCTTGACTACTCAATCAAAATTGACTTATAAAACTAACAAATGCTTTTCATTTGATCAGATATAACTTGCCAAAGGGGAAACTCCCCAAAGTTTGGATTGGGGAGGGTTTTGCTTTTGTCTTTCCAGGAAAATAAAAACAACCATGTAGAGGAATTTAAAGACCTTTGGACAAATAACTATCCAAACAAAGAGAACTACCTGAAAAAAATTACCAAGAAAAGGAATAATCTGGCCTAATGTGATCTCTGAAGTCTCCAAAAATTGGGGAGACTCACAGTGATGATTCCACATGGACTATGATAATGCCACTAAGCTGACAAACACTACCTAAAGATCAGCTTTGGACTACAAACTGCTCAGGACAATTTGAATGTGGCTAGATGAGATGACCCAGCCTCACAGACTTTTCTAGCTATGACTTGAGACAAGCCCTCCCTTTCACAGTACACAGAGACTGGACAACAAATGGTACAGCTGCCTCTCCCAGGACTTGACAATTAATTCAAATTTTTCTTTTCAGGATCCCCTAAAGTTGCCATTACTCCCAGACAGCAGGAAGTAATTTTAAGAACACAACACCCACATTCCCAAGAAGTGGGGTGTGTAGTTTTGTTCTTCCAATGGGTTATGGATATTTGTCATTGTTTAAGGTTGGTTACAAGTTGTTATTGGTAATCGTTTTTTTAAAAAGCTGAAAAAAGCAGATTAGATTCAGGGTTTTTTGTTTTGAAAAAAAGAAAAAAGGAAGCTTTAGAAATGATAGGATAAAAGAGTAGATGACTGAATCTACTCTGAAAAGAAAAGAGGGAGATAAAAAGGGAGATATAGATATGATAGGATAAAAGGGTAGATTATTAAATCTATTTTTAAAAAGCAACTACTTGTTTTGAATATTTTACATTGATATGATCTTTATTGAATGATACAAATCTGGGATTATTTTTGTTAGAAAATGTTATACATAAATTTCAACTCACATTCTAGGTATTGTACCTATACAACTCATTTCACAATGTAATGTAAATTTCTAGTGTTTGAATTATTACAAACTATTTAGGATAATAAAGAAATGCAAGTTAGTAGTTAGTTACTATAATCAAACTTGTAGTCATATTAAGTACGTTTTCAAATTTAAACAGAGATTTATTTAGGCATACAGGTGGTCTTCAAACACTTCAGAGATCTACAGAATATGGCATTTAAGATGTTTAAATAACATAGGCTCTTTTTTTAATGACAATGAGAAATGTCTGCTCATGACAGTACCAATCTACTTCAGAGAAGATGATGGCCATTGAAGAAACTCCTTGTGGAGTTTACTTTCTCTGTGGCAAAAGTTAGCCACTGGAAAAGAAAATGCCCTTGCCTTGACTGCTGACAGTATGCTGTCCAAAATGGACAAGCAGGACATAAAAGAAAGGACTGCCAATCCTTGCCAAGACAAGCCCTATAAATGTAGGCTGGATCCTCACTCCCTACACACTGGGTTCCTGCTTATCAATCGCAAGGTGACTCTCAACCATGAAGACACTTGTCCTCCTCTCTGCCCTTGTCCTGCTGGCCTTCCTGACCCAGGCTGATGCTCTCCCAGAAGCAACTGAGGAGACTAAAAATGAGGATCAGCCAGGGGTAGAGGATCAGAATATGTCCATCTCCTTTGGAGGCCCAGAAAGCTCTGCTCTTCAAGATGCAGCCACAAGAAACTTCCGCTGGTGCTTCTGTAGAAAAAGAACCTGCAGATTTCTTGAACATCTAGTTCTCAAATGTGGAACAGACCATGTATTCTGCTGCCGCTGAGACCAGAGACAAGATCACCATGTGCTCTGAGACTTTATCATCTGTCATCACCCATGTTCTTTGCCTCAATGGTTTTTCCTTCTCCAATAAATTTCCTTTCAGAAGAAGAAAAAAAAAATTCTAGCAAGATTGTCTTTTCCTGTGCACTTTTGTTATTATTAAGAACAGTGATAGAAAAAGAGATCAGCCCTGCTATAAATCAGAATTTTATAGGCCTTGTAGACATAATCTTTTTTTTTTTTTTTTTTTTTTTTTGAGGAAGGGTTTTTCCCTGTTGCCCTGGCTGTTCTGAAACTTGCTCTGTAGACCAGGCTGGCATTGAACTCACAGAGACCCATCTGTCTCTGCCTCCTGAATGCTGGGAAAGGCATGCACCACCACCATCTGGCTCATAACCAAATCTTATTGATTATTTTAATAATTATAAAATGAAATGAGACTCTATTAGGAATCAGCATAGTATTCATTTCCTTTTGACTAGGAGAATACAATTATATTTTAATTATTTTTTAATCCAACTAATTGTGCTATAGGATACCTTAAATATTCATTTAATCAAGAAACATCTGTCTTTGAAGGTATAAAAATATCACGAGTGTTGTTTTTTTGGAAACTGACATCTTTTGTATAATTTGGATGAGAAGAATTAACTTACATTTTTTGATTTGTGTATTAGTTGGCTTTGTTGTTGTTGTTGCTGCTGCTTTGATAAAACACTGACCCAAACCAATCTGTTGGAGGAAGGGTTTATTTGGCTGGTGCTTCCATGTCACAGTCCATCATCGAGGGAAACCAAGGCAGGAGCTTGACGCACAAACCATTGAGGAATGCTGCTTTGAGGCTTGGTTTTGCTTTCCCTGGCTTGCTCTATTACCTTTCTTATATTGGGCAAACTCACCTTCCTAAGGACGGTAACTCCACAGTGAGCTATGCCCTTCTACGTCAACTAGCAATCACGAACGTTGTCTTAAGTTGTTGAGAAATAACCAAATGAATCAGTCATTCATCTATGAATATGAAAGGCTAATGTCAAAGCATTTACTAATGTGGACAAAGCTCATTGGAAGAACCTATCATTTGGTAACCTATAACACACACTCACGTGTGTATGTGTGTGTGTGTGTGTGTGTGTGTGTGTGTGTGTGTGTGTGTATAGTAGTCAGATAAATTCTAATCACAAAGCTTTCTTGCTGCTTTTCAGAATGCTTTCCTGAAGTCACTGACATGCTAGTTTGAAGGAAAATACATTTGAAAAGTGGTTTTGGGTTGCCCTTAAGGGCAAGGATGGAAGAGGAAGTGGAGGATGGAAGGAACCAGGAAGAAAGATTGCTTTTCATTTTATAATCTCCTAGGGTATGCTGTGGAATAATACTTCTCTACACTGTGAAGATGTGTTGCCCTCATTGCTAATAAAGAACTGACTGTCCAATAGCTAGACAGGATTTTGGGGGCAGAGAGAACACTGGGAAGAGGAAGGGTGGAGTTAAGGGAGTCACAGAGAGATGCCATGAGATGCAGAGCAAGCCACATGGGCAGTATGTAGATGAGGTAAGTGAGCCTCAGAGCAGCATATAAGTTAATAGAAATGGGCTAAGTTATGAGCTAGTTAGTAAGAAGCCTAAGCTATCAGTTGAGCATTTATAATTAAAAATACATCTCATTGTGGTTATTTGGGAGTGACTGGCGGGACAGAGGTGACTGGTGTTCATGAAAAACTCTGCCTATAAATGGTGTTCCAATGTGGGGCACCTACATCCACGTAAGACCTGAGAAAGCTTTAAAAAAGTTCTAAACACACAAAAATGGAGCCAAATGTAGCTTCTTAGTCTTGTGTTTCTCATGCCAGCTGCAGTACAGAGATGTGTCTCCCAGCAGCTGCCTGTGGGATGGAGCCAGCTGCCAGCTGCCATTTGTTAGCACCATTCACTAAGCTGAGCAGTACTGGTATCTGACATAACAATTTAAGATTTGTCTCATATGATAAAAAAAAAAATACAGATGCTCAGTAAATACAGCTCCAGATGGAAAGAACCTCTAAATGGTCTACAGTGTGTTTAAAAATATGCACAGGCTTGGGAAAGAAAAGAAAAAAGAGATATACAGTCATCGATTTAAAAAATAGTTTAAAAATAATGAAGTCCTTAAAAAGGAATTAAGTAATAAAAAATAAGCTACATAAAGATGGGAAATACACAGAGAGTCTGAATCTTGTATGTTATTGTGTTGTCTTTGAATTTTTGACTACTTATGAAGGATCAATAGCTGCTGAGAGACACTGGATTATGAAAGCTGCTAGATTAAACCAACCTATATATTTTAAAAATATCTTGAATTCAAAAATGGAAGTCAAAAGGTGTGTTGCTTTGGGAAAGAGGTTATGCTTTTATTTCCACAGGAAATGAGAGGCTGTGAATTCATTCCAGGTTGATATGGATCAGGTTTAATCAAGGAAGATCCCCCTGAAAATCCTGGCTACAGACATAAAAAATTAAACCTAGGAAAACTGCAAAACATGTGACGTATATTTTACCTGCTCAAACATAAAACAGAAAAATCATCTTTGGCTAACTTGTGTATAACACATATTCCATACTTGTGTTAATGCAGATATATATGTTACCTTTAAAAGTTTATTTTCAGAACAAGGGGACCAGATACCAATGAAAATGAATGGCCCAGGTGATCCAGCATCTCAAAATGTCTCTGTTACAGCTTCTTCAGAGTTCTGTATCCAGAACAGCTTCAAGGCTGCTCACTGAGATGATCCAGCCTCACAGACTACTCCAGCCAAGACTTAATCATTATCTTGATTTTCTCAAGGTTCCCCAAAAGATTCTAACACCCACAACAGGAAGCAGTCTAGAGAAAACAGTGCCCACATTCCCAAAAGATGGGTTATGGATATTTGTTATCATTTAAAGTGGGTTGGTTACAAGTTGTTAATGCATAGTCAGGAAAAAAAGTTAAACAAAAGAGTTAAATTCAAAGATCTCTTTCTAAAGAAAAAAGGGAGATATGATAGAAATGTTCGGTGAAAAGGGTAGATCATTGAATCTACTTTAATCCAAAAAACAGCTATTAATCTTAAAGTATTTTACAATTGTATGGATTTTGGGACAAACCAGGGCAAAGGCTGTCTGCCTAATGAAAAAGAGCCTGAGCCAGATCCTCCTGGCAAAACAAAGCTCTACCTAAATAATTTGAATTCCCAGGCAGGTTTTGTGTGATTTTCTTTGGTCTTGGGAAACAGATAAAATACTAAAGCCTGAGAAGATGGTTCCTATTGTCAGACTTTCTTTTTGACCACCAGCCCCCAAATAATGACACAAGATTTATTGTTAATTATGAAAGCTTGGCCTTTAGCTTAGGCTTGTTTCCAACTAGCTCGTATAACTTAATCTGTTTCTATTAATTTACATTCTGTCACATAGCTCTTTATCTCTCCTCCATTCTGTATGTCTGACTCCCTTCCTGTCTCACTGGCAAGACCCCACTCCTGCCAGATTCTAACACAGAGTTCCTATTTTTGCCCAGAAGTCCTGCCTATTCTCTCCTGCCTAGCTATTGGCTGTTCAGCTCTTTATTAAACCAATCAGAAGGCACCTCAGGCAGATAAGGCAAAACAGAGACACATATTCACAGTGTACAAAAAGATTATCCCACAACAGGTTCCCTTCCCAGGGCTTCTGTTGGATGTGTTGTGGTCCTTTTGTTAGCAATGGTAAAGTAGGAGACACAGCCCATAGTTTCCTCCAGCAAAATTCTGAGTTCTCTTACTCTTTAGGGAGCTCCACTCAGGTAAAGCATAACTGTTGATGTTCCTGAAAGAAAAACACTTCATGAGGAGCCAGTTTGAAGGAGAACTGGAGTTTATAAGGGAGAAAGTTTAGCACAGTGTTGTGGATTATTAGTTTAAGATACACAGATGTGTTGCATTCTTTTGTGTTGAATTTGTTTAACTCTGTGAAGCTGTGTTACTTTGCCTGCCTAAAACACCTGATTGGTCTAATAAAGAGCTGAGAGGCCAATAGCAAGGCAGGAGAAAGGATAGGTGGGGCTGGCAGGCAGAAAGAATAAATAGGAGGAGAAATCTAGGCTTGAAAGAAAATAGGGAGGAGTGAGAAAAGGAGGAGAGGAGGACACCAGAGTCCAGCCACCCAGCCAGCCACAGTGTAAGAAGGAAAGCAAGATATATAGAATAAAGAGATGTAAAATCCCAGAGGCAAAATGTAGTTAAATGGGATAATTTAAGTTAGAAAAGCCAGCTAGAAACAAGCCAAGCTAAGGCTGGGCATTCATAAGTAAGAATAAGACTCTGTGTATTTATTTGTAAGCTAGGTGGTGGGCCCCAAAGAGTAAAAAAAAAAAAAAAAAAAAAAAAAAAAAAAAAAAAAAACAAATCAAAACAAACAAACAAAACCCCCCACAGAATAGTATAAATGTAAGTTCCACAAGAAAGAAGAAAGTATCTACACCCTCTGCTGAATCTTCTACAAAGCTGATGAACAGATTAGGATCATTGACTGTGGAGAGGTTTGAATGTTGTGGCTTCAGAGCCTAGTCACTATTTATCTTGGCCCGTCTTTAGCTTCCTTATTGCTCATCTCGGTCTAATCTAATATCCTGTGACTAACAGGTAAGACCTTTTGGAATGTTTTAACAGACCACTGGCTTTTACCAACTCAAAGGCTCAGAGTGTCATCAGATAGCCTTTTAAACCTATAGAAGAGATTTCCTCACTTTGCTCTAATTTGCTTACCTAATGTTTCTATCAATGTATTTGAAAAGTGGCATAATATTGCTGCCTGGAGGGCCAGCCTCTGGCAGCCCAGGGTATGCAAAAAAAAAAAATCCACAAATGTAACAAGGGCTAGACTTTTTCTATCTGAGGGATAATAAAGAAACACATGCTTTCTGATGGTAACTTTCTCATTTATTTCATCTTAAAAAATCTCTTTCTGAAAAATCTCTCTCTCCACATAGCTACATCTCTCTTCTCCACAGCTTTCCTACACAGTTCTCCTCTACATAGCTACACATCTCTCTTCTACACCACTACACATCTCTCTTCTACACATCTCTACACAGCTCTCTCTCAGAAAAAAAAACTCTGAACAGGTATATGAGTTACATTTTCAGGGTCACATAGTATTTCTTGAGTAAACAATAAGAAACAGAGCCATTCTGGTAACACATGAGAAATCTACACAGTTTCTCTCAAGCTAGAGATGTCATGCTGACCAGGAATGGTGAGTACCATGGCAACTCTTGGCTATCAACCAAGTTCCTTAATATGCAGTCTGTGAAGCAAGCACATAGCTCTGAGTGGTCAGTGTTCCCTGACAGAGAGTGACACTGAAATTCAGGACCTAAACAATAAACAGTTAGTTGCCTGAACCTTCAGCCTTGTATCATAAAAGTGAGGTTAGAAGTTCATGCATAGAGTCAATCGCTGCAAGGAGTTTTTCTACTAAAGTTGCTTCATGGCTGACTTTGGTTCAACAAACAGACACTTGTGAAGAGAGAGCTGCTGTGTAGAGAAGACTGTGTGGAGAGATGTGTAGCTGTGTAAGAAAGAGCTGTGTAGAAGAAAGATGTGTAGCTGTGTAGGAGAGATGTGTGGAGAGAGATGTAGCTGTGTGGAAAGATGTGTAGCTGTGTAAGAGAGAGCTGTGTAGAGAGAGCTGCTGTGTAGAGAGAGCTGTGTAGAGAGAGATATGTAGCTGTGTGGAGACAGATTTTCAGAGAGAGATTTTTCAGAAAGAGATTTTCAAGATTAAGTAAAAGAGTAAATTACTATCAGAAAGTGTGTGTTTCTTTACCCCTCCAATAGAAAAAATTTAGATCTCACCACATTTGTGGATTTTTTTTTATTTTTGCATACCCTGGGTGCTGCTGGAGGTTGGTCCTCCAGGCATCAATATCTGGCTGCGTCGACCGGTTGAATATTAGTTGTCATCTGCTGTATATTCTTAGTTGCCTCTGGCAAGGTAATTTATGGCTTTTTTTTGTACTGTTACTTTAAAAGTTTTATCAAACTATTATCACATTGTAATATGCAGTTTGGGGTACCCTAAATCTGTGTTTCAGGCATGGCCACTCATATTTGTCTTCAAAATAAACTAAGTCTTCTTCAAAAGTCTTTTATTTTATGTGTAGGTGTTTTGCCTGCATGCATGTCTGTGCATACACTTGTGTGCCTGGTGTCTGAGGAGGTCAGAAGAGGATGTGGAATCCCATTGGACTGGAGTTATAGATGGTTGTGAGCTGCCATGTGGGTGCCCTCCGAGTTCTCTGGAAGAGCAGCCAGTACTATTGACTGCTAATTCATCTTTCTAGCCCCAAACTATGTCATTTAAGGTGAAAATTGTGAGTTTTGTATTGACGATTATTAAGCCTGAAGAATTATCCACTTTGCCCCTGAAGGATCACCTGGATGAGAGCGAGGTACTGGCAACATGGATCACTCAGGTGGATTTTGGTGAGTTCTTTCTGAGACTCAGGGCTCTCTCGATCCATTTGTTGGTTGTTCTGAGCTGGTTGTTTAGGACCCTTTTTGGAAAATACCTTTTTTTTTTTCTTTTAAAACATTTGGTTTACATTCTCTGTGGTGGTTTGAATGAGAATGGCTCATATATTTGAATATTTGGTTATTTGAATATTAGGTGCTTTTTGCCCAAAAGAAGGCAGGGAGGTTTTATGGGTTGTAGGTGAGGGGTGATGACGTGTCCACCACAAGCTGGGTTTATGCTCAAGTGTGGTCAAAAGCTGAGCGCTTAGGTGGGGACTTGGGTGACTGGCAACTTCAGGGGAGGAAGCTGCAGTAGCCACCAAGAATGCACAACTGGGCTTTTTGGCACCTTCCCTTTGTTTTGAGACTCTCTGAGTGGGGGGGGGGGGGGGATGGGGGGAATGGGATTTCTGAATCGTGCAGGGGAGATCTGGAGTTTCCAACTGAACGTCATGTCACTCAGGGTGGGCTTTGAGGTTTCAAAAGCCCATGCCGAGACTAGTCTCCCTCTCTTGTCCCCTCTCCTCCTCTCCTCTCTTCCTCCCCTCCCCTCCTCTCTTCCTCCCATCCCTCTCTCTGCCTCCATCTTGTGAGTCAGATGTAAGCTCTTAGGTACTGCTGCAGCAGCCAGGCTCCCATCATGATGATCATGGACTCACCTGAAACTGTAAGCAAGCCCACAATCAAATGCTTTAAAAAGAAAGTTTCCTTGGTCATGGTGTCTTTTCATAGCAATAGAACAGTAACTAAGACATTATCTTTTTTTTTTTTGGTTTTTCGAGACAGGGTTTCTCTGTGTAGCTTTGGAGCCTTTCCTGGAACTCACTTGGTAGCTCAGGCTGGCCTCGAACTCACAGAGATCCGCCTGCCTCCCGAGTGCTGGGATTAAAGGCGTGCGCCACCAACGCCCGGCCATTATCTATTTTATTTATTTTCTTTGAAAGCTTTTTTTTTTTTTTTAATTTCAGACCATTCATTCAGTTTGTTCTTTGTTTGGTTATAGACGTCAGTAAATATGTGGCTTGTTCTTGTGCCATCAGTACCCCTGTTCCCCCCCCCCCCCCCCCCCCCTCTCTCTGGATACTTTCCCCCTATCTTATCTTAAAAAAAAGAAAAAGTGTGGAGAAAAACAGATTTTTTTTTTTTTTTTTTTAAAGATAGGGTTTCTCTGTGTAGTCCTGGCTGTCCTGGAACTCACTCTGTAGACCAGGCTGGTCTTGAGCTCACTGAGATCCACCTGCCTCTGCCTCCCAAATGCCGGGATTAAAGGTGTGCGCCACCACTGCCTGGCTTCCAGCTAGTTTTATGTTAGATTCCTATGTGTGTCAACTCACAAATATTTTTAAAAACAAAAAAAAAAAAATCTAATAAGATTCACTGTTTCTGAATTGACTTATTTTGTGTGCTTAACAAAACAGAAGTCTAGACGTCCTGGGCAATTATCAATGTGTAGCCTACTTGAATTAAGATTTAAAATCACGACCGGATGCTCCAAAAAGTCGTTTTTTTGGATGGATTGTTTTGGGGTCAGGCTCCTTTCTTGTGGCAGCCACCTGCACCCAGCAGCCTTCTTGCCAGAGTTCTCAAGTTCATGTTCTCCGTTGTACCCTCTGCATTGGATCACTGGTGCACCTCCGCCCCCCACATCCACCCAAGTCAGACTACGGACACCAGCTCTGAGGTAAGCTCATGGACACCAAGGACTTGCGGAAGTAGCAGAGAATAGAAGAGACGCCCCTGCCAATAGGATCCTAAGGAGTAAAATGGGGGGGCAGGAGGCTGACCGTGAGGTAGAGGAAGAAGAGGAAGAAGGTGGTGGGGGGGGGAGGGAGAGGAGGACAGTGATGGTGAAACAGAGGACGGAGAGGAAGCTGAGGAAGCTGTGGGCTAGAGGGCGGCTGAAGGTGACCAAGAAGCGAAAGACCTATGAGGGTGACTAGACAGCAAAAAAGGAAATGTTAGATTTAAAAGGCCACACTGTGACCTAGTCAACCCTCCATTGCTGGTCTCAGAATCTAAATGTGGTCACCTTTGATTAGAGGCGCAGAGCCAGCTGCCTGC
>CABHPR010149079.1:62604-78939 GCA_902168415.1 Peromyscus melanophrys | reverse complement strand
TTTTTTTTTTTTTTTCCCTCGGTTTTTCGAGACAGGATTTCTCTGTGTAGTTTTGGTGCCTGTCCTGGATTTCGCTCTGTAGACCAGGCTGGCCTTGAACTCACAGGGATCCACCTGGCTCTGCCTCCTGAGTGCTGGGATTAAAGGCGTGTGCCACTACTGCCCGATTTCGAGACAGAGTCTTACGTAGCTGTCTGACCTTGAACTCGCTGTGTAGCTGGGATGACTTTGAACTCCCGATTTTCCTGCAGCGATCTACCAAATGCTGGGATTAGAGACAGGCACCACCACTTTTGGCTTATGTGGTTCTGGGGTTGGAACCCCGGGGTCCTATTAAGCCATGCTCTACCAGCTGAGCCATATGCTCTGCCCATGACCATGCTCTTTTTGACACTGGCCATCTCTTACCCCAAAGCTTTTTGTATGTGGTAAAGCAGAGGCCGACAGGCATTTTCTTTAAAGAACTATAGCGTTTGGGGCTGGGGAGATAGCTCAGTGGTTAAGAGCAAGTACTGCTTTCTCAGGAGACTTGAGTTAAATTCCAGCTCCCACACTGAGTAGCTTGCAACCACCTAGAACTCTCTAGCTCTAGGGGATCTGACCCCTCTGGCCTCCATGGGTATTCACACTTGTGTGTATATGCGTGCGCGCGCGTGCACACACACACACACACACACACACACACACACAGTTAAAATAAATCTTAAAAAAAAAAAATCCGCAGCCTGGCGGTGGTGGCGCACGCCTTTAATCCCAGCACTCGGGAGGCAGAGGCAGGCGGATCTCTGTGAGTTCGAGGCCAGCCTGGTCTCCAAAGCGAGTTCCAGGAAAGGCGCAAAGCTACACAGAGAAACCCTGTCTCGAAAAACCAAACCAAACCAACCAACCAACCAAACAAACAAACCCGCATCGTTTATATTGGAGACAGCGGAGAGGAGGAGGCGTCATTTCCAGGGACGAAATGATGGTCGTTCCAATTCTCGGCTAGGTGAAGCAGAGGTACCTGGAGGTGGGCCGGATGATGAAGGACTACGAAGACCGCAAGTATGACATGTGGAAGGAGACCACGGAGCTGGTCCTCCCCAACCTCATGAAGAAGAGCCTCCTCACCAAGGTGAGCCCTTCCACGCTGCCCACGGAGGGTGGCACACCACCATCCCCTTGAGGCGGGCAGGGAGGGGAACAGCGCAGCCGCGAACAGCAGCAGCTCCACGGACCCCTAGGGTGGCCCAGCTTCCTCCTTCATAAAACAAGTTGAGGGGCTGGGCAGATGGCTCGGCTGGAAACATGGGCACCAGGGCGGGGGTGGGGGGTGGGGGTGGGTTTCCCAGCCAGGGAGAGACCCTGACTCAAAAAAGTGTGGCTGGAGAGATGATGGCCCCGTGGTTAAGAGCGCCTGCTGCCCTTGCAGAGGACCCAAGTTTGCTTCTTCATATCCACGCGGGGGAATTCACAATTGCCTGTGACTTCTGTTCCGGGGGCTTCTCTCCTGGCCTCCCTGAGTACCTACATTCGTGTGCATATACCAGTCCCCTCATACATATAAATAAAAATCAAATAAATCTTAAAAAATAAAAGACAGAGGCAGGGGAGAAATGATGTCCAAGGCTGTTCTCTGTCCTTCACATACATGTACACACACACACATACACATACTCTCCATACACTTGCACACATGCGCACACACTAAAAAAACAATTGAGTGGACTGGATGACAGACATCTATGAAGTCCTCATTGAATCATATGTGAGTCACAGGGGTTTATATTACTACTTAGTGTGTGGATGCATGTGTGGCTCTGTGTGCGTGTGTGTGCACGTGCATGTGTGTACATCAGAGGACAGCTTGCAGGAGCCAATTTTTCTCCTTCCTCTGTGTGGGCTCCAGGGACTGAGCACAGGTTGGTGGCAAGCACCTCTTATCACTGAGTTGCCGCGAAGGCCCACAGGCCACTTTTTAAACTTTCTCGTGTGCCACCCTCTTTTGTGGCTGTGGGCGTGGCTGTGGGCCGGGCATGTGGCTGTTGTATGTCTGTTGACCTGGCGGCTTTATGTTTGTTGTCCCTGGAGCTCTTTCTAGCGGGTAACTTCTTTGCCACCCTGAGGGCGGAGCAAACCCGTACACCTGGGGGAGCTGGGGTGTTCGGGACCTGGCCCCAGGGGTGCCAGCTACCCAGTTCTAGCCTGTGCCTGACACCATGATTTGATTTCCCAGAAATCTCCATTTTTATAGGGCTTCACCTAATGTTCTAATATTGGCCACTAAATAGAATTCCAGGGATTGAACTCAGAGCCTTGTACATCCTAGACAAGCACACTACCACTTAGCCGCACCCCTAGCCCCTCTCTGGGGGATTCTAGGCAGGTTATCTACCTCTGGGACATATCCCTGACTTTTTTTCTTTTTTGTTTTTTTTTTTTGAGACAGGGTTTCTCTGTGTAGTTTTTGGTGCCTGTCTTGAAACTCACTCTGTAGACCAGGCTGACCTCGAACTCACAGAGATCCGCCTGGCTCTGCCTCCTGAGTGCTGGGATTAAAGGCGTGCGCCACCACCACCCGGCTGACTGTCTTCCTTTTTATTTTGGAGCAGGGTCTTACTCAGGTGCCTAGGCTGGTCTTGAACCCACTCTGTAGTCCAGTTGGACCTGGGGCTGCTAAACTGAATGTGTGTGTGTGTGTGTGTGTGTGTGTGTGTGTGTGGTGTTTGCATGTATGTTCACATATGCAGAGGCCAGAGGTTGACATCAAGTGTCTTCCTCAATCACTCCCAGCAATATTTTTTGAGACCGGGTCTCTCACTGAACCAAGAACTCATGGATTTCCCTAGACTGGCTGGCTGTGCAACCCCAAGAATCCTTCTGTCTAGTTTTCTCTCTAGTCCCCACCCCTCCCACTCTGTCTCTCTGATATTATTTGTGGTACGCACATGTGCACATAGGCCTGACATTTCACAATGTTGAGAATCCAAACTCAGGTCTTCCCAATGCTTGCACACTGAGCCACCAGCCCAAGACTAGATTATTGAGTGACCCTGAAAAACAGCGCGTGTAACCCACTGGTTCCAGTCCATGTCCGTCTGCTGGGGGAAGGGACCACACTGGTCTCTGTCACGTCCACGTCCAGTGAGCTTTACAAGCACCGGCAGACAGTCGTTTCCAGGCTGTGTATCGTCTCTTCCACAGAATGTGGCCACAACGGAGGATGCGGCCCCTACGGATAAGGGAATCACGTTTGTTATCAACTTCTCCCCTGTTCTCAGAGAGATTATTAACGAAACCAAGTACTTAGAGCAGCTGGGGTTCACTGTCCCTGAGCTGGCGAGGAACGTGGCCCTCCAGGAAGACAAATTCCTCAGGTGAGAAGACCCTTCTTCAATCGGAGGGGACACTTTGGTCACAGGGCCTCTTGATACTCATTTTTTGTTGTTGTTTTTAAATGTGTGTGTGTGTATGTGTGCATGCATGTATGAACCTGCACACATGTCTTTGTCTCTGCATGTATATGTGTGCATGTGCACACACGCGCGTGAGCACGTATAGCCAGGAGGTCCATGTTAGGTGTTGTCCTTAGACACTGTTCACCTCGTTTCTGAGGCAGACTCTCTCCCTGGTCTGCGGCTCACTGGTCTGGCTACGATGGCCGCCGGTGAGCCGCAGGGATTTGCCTGTTTCCGCCTCCCCGGAGCTGGGATTACAGGAGCATGCCACCATGCTGCTTTCTACATGGGCACTGGGGGATCGAACTCAGGTCCTCATATTTGCAAGGCAAACACTTCATCGACTGATTTGTCCCTTCCACGCTACTACCCGACACTCCTGACGGTGATTGGTGGAGACCTCCCTCAAAGCTTTTGTTCCTTTTATTCATTTTTATTTAATTTTTAATTTAATTTTATTATTTAAAATTAATTTTGATTTTTTTTTGAGACAACGTCTTCACTATGTAGAGTTGAAGGCTGACCTGGATCTCACTCTGTAGCCCAGGCTGGCCTCAAAACTCATAGAGACCCGCCTGCCTCTGCCTCCCATGTGCTGGGATTAAAGGCGTGCACCCCTGTGTTTAACTCATTTCCTTAAAAATTTTTTTCATTGTATTTACAGTTCCATTTATGTACACTTTGCATACTGGTCGCTCCCCCACCTCCCTCCCACCCCGTCCACCCTCCCCCTCCTCACAGATCTGTCTTGCACGTTCACATCTCTGTGTGGCTGTCACTGGTCAGAGCCTGGTGGGCTCAGCAGAAGGTCACATGACGAGACAGTGGTTGCCCCTCCCCCAGTCCATCCATGTGAAGCTTTAGCACCGGAAGGTAAATTACTAGCAATACTGACCACGGCAGGAGTTGACACAAAGCCGTGGTTCACACGTGGAGTTGCTCCCGTGGGCACAGAACACTAGCAGGCCCCTCCCTGTGATGGGGTGACAGTTACCCCTGTGGTTCTGGGGATGGACAGGGCCCGGCGCTCGTACACACTCTGGCTCTGAGCCTTATCCCAGCCCTCTGCAAATGTCCTGATGGAATTGCCGGTGAGTCAGGTCCCTGGGGCACCTGCTACTGGAGTTCCTCAGCTCTGCATCTCTCACTGTGCCCTGTGCTGGCCACTCAGGTACACGGAGGGCATTCAGCGCATGCTGGACCACTACCACATGCTCATCAACACGCTGAACGACGCAGAGACGGCCCTCCTGGACGACCATTCCCAGGAGCTGCTCAGGGTGTTCCGCTCTGGGTACAAGAGGCTGAACTGGAACTCACTAGGTAACAGCACAGCTCCTGGTCCCCTTCTAGTTCATTTTACATGTATGTCTTGTGTGGGGTGTGGTGTGTGCGTGCAGAGGCCAGAGGAAGGTGTCGTGCGCTCTCCTCTATCATTCTGTGTTGTTGCCTGGAGAGGGAGTCTGTCACGGCTCTCGAGGCTGGCTAGTCAGGCTCTGCCTGCCTCTGTCCACAATGCTGGGACTCTAGGTATGCACAGCCTTGCCCAAGTTTGTACACGGGTACCAGGGATTTAAACTCAGGTCCTCATGTCTACAGAACAAACACTCTTCCCCACTGAGCCACCTGCTCAGTCTTTTTCGTGAAACCAAAATATCACAGTATGTGAATATAAACTACACAAACGTACATAAGTTCATGCACAAATAAACACTTACATACACACATGCACACGTGCATACAGATACATAGGCACACACTTAAGCACATATATATACATTCACACATGCACATATGTATATACACACTTATGTATACACACACACACACACACACACACACACACACACACAAATAATGAGCACAAATGTATCTGTGGATGCAATGAAACCCTATTGTTAAGCCTGACATCTCTGTCCCAGACCTTCAGGGGATGATTGGCTCTTTGCCACTGCTCAGTCAACACAGCCACAGGCATGGGGTCTGTGAGCTAAGTGGCAACCCCATGGGTGTCACAGATGTTGGTGGGAGGGCCAGGAACGGCAGAGATGGAACCATGGTGCTTTCTCTTCCCCCAAGGCATCGCTGACTACATCAATCGCTGCAAACAGGCCATCGGCAAGTTCGAGTCTCTCGTCCACCAGATTCACAAGAATGCGGAGGACATCATCTCCAGGCTGACACTGATCGAGTCCGTCAACCTCTTTCGGTACCCCATCTCCAAAACCGAGGATGGGCTCCCAGGTAGGCTTGGCTTCTAGCTCGTCAGTCATGGAATGAAAGAGAGGCCCCACGTTCACCATCTCTATGCTCCAGACATTCAGCGACTGGAATAAACTGGTCTAACCACCCCAGCCCTTTACTTGAAGTATTATGGCCGTGTCCCAAGTCACCTCTGCCGTGTTCTGTGGTACTACTTAGTACCAGCTTGTGACCATGGCTAGTACCAGTCCTCTCGTGTGCTCAGCTAAGTGCTCCACCACTGAGCCAGCCCCAGCCCTCCAGACTCTTGACTTTGACAAAGACGAGGTCTCACTCTAGACCAGATTGGCCTCGAACTCACAGAGATCCATTCACCTACCCTCTGCCTCCTGATTGCTGGGATTAAAGGCGTGTGTCACCATACCTGACTTGAAAAGTCACTTTCCATAGTAACTTTGAAATGCTTCTGTCAATGATTTCTTTTTCTTCTTCTTCCTTTTTTTGTGGCTTTTTTGAGACAGGGTTTCTCTGTATAGCTTTGGAGCCTGTCCTGCATCTTGCTCTGTAGACCAGGCTGGCCTTGAACTCACAGAGATCTGCCTGGTGCTGGGATTAAAGGTATGCGCCACCATGCCCAGCTGACCTATTTTTTTTTTTCTTGAGATGGGCTCTCCTATGTTGCCTAAGCTGACCTTGAACTTGCTATCCTCCTGCCTCAGACTTCCCAGTGCTGGGACTGCAGGTGCACACCATCACATCCGGATGTGTAACTTTGTTAATAGTCAGATAAATTATATTTTATGGACTCATCTTTACTTTTCCCTGCACTAGAGGTATTTTAAATTGTCCTAAATTAGTCAGTAAGGAATTCAAAACTAGTCACCAAAGAATTCAAGAAAAACATCATAACTACTGGCTGTGTGGGGTACCAGTGTCCGTCATGACCCTGTATGGTGTCACTTGCTTTTTTCTTGAGGTGAGTCTTAACTTCTGGCACTAACTCCATTTCCATGAGTACATACAGCTCATGACCCATGGCTGATGGGTGAATGGCCCCTCACCCGTGTCTGGTGTGTGGATGGCCCCTGACTTGTGGCTGGTATGTGGATAACCCCTGACCTGTGGCTGATGTGTGGACGGCCCTTGATCCATGGCTGATGTGTGGACGGCCCCTGATCCATGACTGATGTGTGGATGGCCCCGATCCATGGCTGGTGTGTGGATGATCACTAACCCATGGCTGATGTGTGGTCGGCCCCTGATTTGTGGCTGGTGTGTGGACAGCCCCTGACCGGTGGCTGATGTGTGGACAGGCTCTGCTCTGAAGTCCTTCTAAATCACAGCCGCTGAATGTAACTCATGTCTCCCTCTGTAGGCATAAGGTGCTTCCTTTTTATAATTTTGTTTGTTTTTATTTTGTGCATATGGGTGTTTTGTCTGCATGTTTGTGTCTAACACGCATGCGGTGCCTGTCGGGGTGGGGCAGAAGATGGCATCAGAATCCCTGGAAGCAGGGTTACATGTAGTTGTGAGTTGCTATGTGGGTGCTGGGCACTAACCCAGGGCCTCTGAAAGCAGCAAGCACTCTTGACTGCTGAACCATCTCTCCAGCCCCAAGCAACTTTTTAATTCTTTTCTTTTTAAATTTCTTATGTGAGCACACACATGCTGTGTGTGTGTGTGTGTGTGTGTGTGTGTGTGTGTGTGTAGGTCAGAGGACAACTTGCAGAAGTTGGTTCTCTCCTTCCACCATGTGGGTCCTGAGGATTGAACTCGGGTCGTCAGGCTTGGCGGCAAGTTCCTCTATCTACGCTCACACTGGCCCCTGAAGAACTTTCATGCTGTGGGCTGCTGCGTATAACTCTGTGCCCTTCTCTACAGGTGTAAAAGAATTCTTCGAGCACATTGAACGAGAAAGGGCCAAGGATGTGGACCACATGGTCCGGTGGTACCTGGCGATTGGGCCACTTCTGACCAAAGTTGAAGGTCTAGTTGTGCATACCAACACGGGCAGGGCCCCCAAACTGGCCTCCTACTATGAGTACTGGGAAGGCAGAATCTATGACGTCTTGGGGAAACTCATCCTGAGGTAAGCCCACCTGGGTTGTGCATGGGTTGGTCATGAGTTACAGGCTGTGATGGGCAGCTGGTTGGGGAGGCTGATCAGGAGGAGTGTCCTCTGCGTGGGCCCTTGCTCCTATGAGTCCCTTCTGGCACACCAAGGCTGCTGTGTGCCTCTCTGCTTCTAGACGACAGGGTAACTGTGTTTGTCTGGCAGAGAAGGCCCCGGAAGAGCTTTTGTTTGTGTTGAGAGATGGATTTGGAGGACAGATGACCCAGCCCTCTTCCCCAGGGCTGCGGTCAATCACCTGCTGGAATGGTCACTGTGTACTGAGTTCTGATTGCTCAGGACAGTCCAACACCCAAGCTGCTGTTCTCTGTGGGTCCTGCGGCCCAGCAGCAGCATAGCTGGGCGAGCTGGGAGACATACGCACTGGAGCCCGGGGTCGTTCTAAGAAGCCAGCCCATAAGCGGCATCTGTATGACCCCTGAGCTGTGCCGTGAAAATGGCATCATTGTATCCCAGTGTCCTTTTTAAAAACTTAAACATACTTAAAATACTTGTTTAATTTTAGATTCCATGTATGTGATCATGAATGTAGGTGCTGTGGGGGCCAGATGATTGGCTCTCCCTGCAGCTGGAGTTACAGGCAGTTGTGAGGCGCCTGGCATAGATAGATGCTGGAAGCCAAGCTTAGGTTCTTCAGGGCATCTTATCTAGAACTGCTTTCCATAGTGTTTGCCAAATACATTGTATCTTCCCACTAGCTGTCCATCCACTGCCCATGCATGTGCACAGCCATCCATTTCTCCATTCCATCTGTCTACCATCCATTATCTGTCTACCCCCCATCACCATCTATCCATCCATTCATGTTGATATCCACCCATACCTTCACCCACGGTTCCACCCACAAATGCGTCTGTTCATCCATCCGTCCATCCATCCATCCATCCATCCATCCATCCATCCATCCATCAGGCTATCTTCCATCTATCCATGCATTCCTCTACCCACCCATGTATCCGTGCATCCATCCAGCCAAGCTTTATCAGAAGTAGCCATGTGCTGGGGTCTGGACTAGATCCTGGTCACAGACAAGGGCCCTGTTCTCTTGAGAGGCCAAAGCAAGGGGATAGACACCTGTTGAATGATTGGCGTGGAAGAGCGGAAAGCATTCCCAGGAGACAGAGCACTGCAGGTCTCGACTTTTGGGTGGTTGCCGTTGTGTTATTATTTCCCACCGGTAGGCATTTGATTCCTCCAGCAGAAACAACCCAGGTGCATAAATGTAGGTAAAGGGGTCAGTAGTCCCCCCGACACTGTGCCTTCCTTACATGTCTGTAGTGTGCAACAGACCTTCACCCTTGACCCCATACTCTCTTCCCTCCATCAGTGCTCGGTGTCTTTTGTACCCTGAGTCCTGTGTCCTTTGCACCCCCTCCCCTCCCCACTTAGGAACTTACAGAATTTCAACTCTCTGATCCTTGGGAATGTCCCTCTGTTCCAAGCGGAAACCATTTTGACGGCTCCAGAAATCATCCTCCACCCGAATGCCAATGAGATCGATAAGATGTGCGTCCACTGCACCCGGAACTGCGTGGAGGTTACCAAGGTAATGTGGGGGTCACCAGGGTAACAGCAGCTCTTCTGCTTGCCCCCCGCTTGCCTCCTGCTCATTGGTGGGTGGGTATAGTCGGAGAGGTGCTGGCAGACACTGGCTCAACTGCCTCTGGCCTCCGTGAAGCCATCAAATGTGGGAGCAGCCCCACAGCCCAATTTCGGCTTCCCCCCATTTTTTCCCTCTTTATAAAAATTTACTTTTTTTTTTTTTTAAATGATCAACCCAGGCTGGCCTCAAACTCCCTATGTAACCAAGGAGGACCCTGAATTTCTGATCTTTCTACATCTCCCACCCCACCCCCCGCAAGTGCCGGGATTGCAGGCAGGGAGGGGAGGAGGGAGGGGACAGAGCAGGGCATGGTGGCACACATCTGTAATCCCACCATTTGGGCTGAGGCAGGAGGATCATGATTTCAAGAGTATATGCCCAGGAGGCACTCTGTGTTTAACGCTCACCCCTTACCCACTCTCCCGCTAGTATTTCGTGCGCTGGATGAACGGTAGCTGCATCGAATGCCCGCCTCAGAAGGGCGAGGAGGAAGAAATCATCATCATGAGCTTCTACAATGACATCTCCTTGAACCCCCAGATCATGGATCAAGCTGTCATGATCCCCCAAAACATCCACAGGCTCCTGATGAGCCTCATGAAATACCTGCAGAGGTGGAAACGCTACCGGCCCCTCTGGAAGCTGGACAAGTCCATCGTGATGGAGAAGTTTGCCGCCAAGAAGCCATCCTGTGTGGCCTATGACGAGAAGCTGCAGTTCTACTCCAAAATCGCCTCCGATGTGATGTGCCACCTGCTGACCAGGGATGAGCACTGCATCCGTCTGCAGCTTGGGCCACTGGCCAACACTGTGCAAGAAAATGCCAAGTCCTGGGTGATTTCCCTGGGGAAGCTCCTCAATGAGTCAGCCAAGGAGGAGCTGTTCAGCATCCGGGATGAGATCGAGGTACCCTGAAGCCACCTTTATTGAAAACAGATTTTTCAAGGGTTGGGGGTGGTGGTGGTGTAGCTCTATGGTAGAGCCTGGCCTAGCACATGCAAAGAAAGGTCCTGGGTTCCACCCTGTCCTCACTTCCTTTCTGTTGGGGTGATCAACTATCCCCACAAAAAGTGACTTGGGGGAGAAAGGGTTTCTTTCACTCATAATGTCAGGTTACAGTCCATCACCGAGAGGATGTGAAGGCAGGAACTCAGACAGCTAGTCATAGCCACAGTCAAGAGCAGAGAGAGAATATGTACATCCTTGCCGCTTGCTCTTCTTTCTGACACTGTTCAGGACTCTCTGCCTAGGGAATGGTGCCACCCACAGTGGGCTGGGTCTTCCTACATCAATTAACAATTAAGACATTCCCCTCCCCCCACCACACACACACTAGAACTAGCCGGCACACATCCCTAGCATCCAGGCTGGAACAAGGAGCCCCATTCTTGAGGAAGGCTGGCAGGCAGGCTTCATCTGTTCCTGTTTTCTCTCTCGACCGAATTCTTTCATAGCACCTGAGTAAAAATCTTAAGAAGAGCCCCAACACCCTGGAAGATCTCAAGTTCGTCCTTGCAACAATTGCCGAGATCAGGACAAAATCTTTAGTCATGGAGCTGAGGTACACGGACATCCAGGAGCGGTACCGCACCTTGGCGATATACAATATCTTTGTGAGTCAGCTTTGCTGTCCCAACGCCCCCGTTGGCTGGGTTGCAACTTCATTAATTGCCTCCCTGTTCCTGTCATAAAACACCCCGGTGAAAGCAACTTCAGGAGGAAAGAGTTTGTTTAGGTTCATGGTTCCCAAGGGATAGAATCCAGCACAGCTGGGCAGGCATGGGAACTGTCAGGGAAAATATGGCACCAGGAGTGTGAAGCTGGTTGTTATTTCATCCACACACATGAGCAGAGAGAGGCAACAGGAAGTGAGCAGGGCTATAGTCTCTTGAAGCCCACCCCCAGAAAGGCCTTACATTTAAAGGTTCCACCACCTCCCCAAACAGCGCCAACGACTGACCAAGAGTTCACACAGTGAGCCTGTGGGAGGACACTCTTATTCAGCCACCAAAACCATCCCCAGCAGGGCCTCTCAGTCACCCTCCCAGCCATGTGTTCCCAAGCAAGCGACAAAGTAGTCCATTGCCAAGTAGGAAGTCACCTCACCGGTATTTTAATGAACTTTAAATGTGGAGAGCATGGCTTGGTCTCACAAGGTTCACGTGATGTTTTACCCCCACATTAGCACAGTGTCTCATCTCACCCCCTTCCTTTCTTCTTTTTCCCTTTCTTGGGGAAGAGGATGGAGGTCACTTCCTGTAAAAAATAAAGAGTTGCCAGCAGCGGTGGCACACGCCTTTAATCCCAGCACTCCGGGGGCAGAGCCAGGCGGATCTCTGTGAGTTTGAGGCCAGCCTGGTCTACAGAGTGAGATCCAGGATAGGCACCAAAACTACACAGAGAAACCCTGTCTCAAAAAACAAGAAACAAAACAAAACAAAAAAAGTGAAGAGTTTTTGTAAAATAATAAGAGGACTGTCAAGATGGCTCAGTGGGTAAAGGAGCTTGCCACACAAGGGTGGAGACCTGAGTTCAATCCCCAGAACCCATGTAAAGGTGGAAGGAGAGAACTAACTCCACAGAGTTGTCCTCTGACCTCCATGTGTGCACCATGGCATGTGTGCTCACACCTACATATCACACACACACACTAGTAATAATAAATAAGAACAAGAAGCAACTGGATGGTCTGCAGAGTAAGTTCCAGGACATTTAGGGCTACATAGAGAAACTCTGTTTCAAAAAACTAAAAACAAAAAAACAAAACAACAACAACCCCTCCCAAAAAAAAACAAAGAAAGAATAAGAAAAGGGAATGTGAGATGATAAAAGAAACTGATGATAAATGGTTTTTATTAGTCTTTTATTTTTGAGGCAGAGTCTCTCTGTGTTTTAATTTTTTTGAAAGATTTATTCATTTTTATTTTATGTATTTGAGTGTATGCCTACATGTATATGTACTATGTGAGTGCAGTACCTGCAGAGGCCAGAAGAGGGCACCAGACCCCTTGGCACTGGAGTTACAAATAGTTGTAAGCAGCCATGTGGGTGCTGAGAACTGAACTCAGGTCTTCTAGAAGAGCAGCTAGTGCTCTTAACCACTGAGCCATCTCTCCATCCACCTTCAAGATTGCTTTTTGTGCTTTGTTTTCAGAAGTTATAATATGAAGAAACTACTTTTTTTCCTTTCTTTTGTTATTTTTTAATTATGTCTCTCTCTGTATATATGCACACACATATGCACATATATATGTGTATATTATGTGAATATAAGTGCAATATAACCCACAGAGGCCAGAAGAGGGCATAGATCCAGATCTCTGGTTCTCTGGGAGAGTAGCTAGAGCTTTTAACTACTGAGCTCTCTCTCTAGCTCCTCTAGACCCCCCCCCCCCCTTCTCCACCTCTTTTTACAGGGTCTCACTATGAAGCTTTAGCTGGCCTGGAACTCATTATGTGGAGCTGGCCTCCAACTCATAGAGATTCTCCTGACTCCGATGTGCTACTACACCTAGCCCAGATACCATTTTGATTACAAAAATATAGTTCGGCCTAGACATGGTGGTATACACCTGTGCTCCCAGAACTTGGGAAGTTGGAGGCAGGAGGATCATCTTTGGCTATGTAGTGGGTTAGAGGCCAGCCTGGGATACGTAAAACTTCAACTCCAAAATGAACAAACAGGGGTCTGGAGAGGCGGCTTAGCGGTTAAGAGTCCTATGCCATACAGGGTTCCCAGCACCCGCATCAGGCAGCTTACAACTGCCTGTCACTCCAGCTTCAGGAAATTTGATATTTTCTTCTGGCCTCTGCAGGCACTGTACACACTTGCACACACACACACACACACACACACACACACACACACACACACACACAATTAAAAGGTAAAAACTAAAATCCCCAAACCACATAAACTACCCCAAGAACACAATGTTAGTACCTCTGGGGGCTTCTCAGTTTGTTCAGACAGCCCCCTTGGGTGCAGCTGGAAGCGGAGGTCTGTGGGGTGCAGCTTTCACCTGACGTTTCAGCTCCACCATCATTGCTAATTCGTTCTGTCTCTCTCTCCTCTTCATTGTCGTCTGTCCGCCTGTCTTTCCGTTTCCCTCCCTCTAGCCTACTGATGCCGAGCGGGAACTGGTTGACAAGATTGAAAGCATGTGGCAAACCCTCTTCACCGACTCCTTGAACGTGGAGCACTCGCTTGGTGGCATCAAGAGGACATTCACCGAGGTGCGGAGTCACCTCGACTCTGAGTGCAGACGGGGGACAGGGGCACGGCTCAGAACTAGGGTGCACGCGGCGCACGCGAGGTCCTGGGTTCCGATCCCCGCACTGAGGTTAAGGGAAGCTGATGGGTGGCCTCCTCCCCCCAGATCACCCGGAGTGAGATACTGAACTTCAGAGGCCAGCTGGATGAGTTTGCAAAGCGTTTCTACAGCCAAGGCCCTGGGGCTGTGGGCGAAGACCTCGATAGAGGTGAGGCTGTGATGTGGGGGTGTTGAGGGCCAGGGGGTTCCTGAGAGGTTCAATAACAACGAGTGTTGTTATTGAAGTAGCGACTCCTTCCTCAGCTGCTCTTCTCATGGCTGGTCTAGCGGTGGCCTCTGAGGGCAGGGTGGACTCAACGCATGGGGTCAGAGGGGCTTATGAAGGATCTAGTGAGAACTGGGATGCTGGTCTACTCCCAGGGGATCCAGCAGGTCCCCACTGCAGCCACTGGCATCTGCCTTTACACACACACACACACACACACACACACACACGCACGCACGCACGCACGCACGCACGCACGCACGCACGCACGCAATACATACACATTCCTTTATTGCCCTCTCTCTCTCTGAATTCATTCTTTGGACTTAGATCCTGGACCATGCTATGCTGTTTCCCCTCTGTGTCTGCCAGATTTCACACATCTGAAAGAAATGGCTTAAAAGGAAGAACAGTTGTTTGGGCTCACGATTTCAGAGGCCTCAGTTCCCTGTGGTCACGTGGAGCTTCCTGTGGGGGAAACTGTAGCTGAGGAGTGTAACGAGTCTTTCTCTGTCCCACCAGCCAGCTCCCAAATAATGACATGAAGACTTATTATGAATTATGAAAGCTCGGCCTATAGCTTAGGCTTGTTCCTAACTAGCTCTTATAACTTAAATTAACTCATTTCTATTCATCTATGCTCTATCACGTGGCATTATCTCTCTTCCATCTTGCACCTCCTATTTCCTCTCCATGTCTCCTGGTGTCTCTTGTGCCCCTAGGTCCTCCTCCTCCTTCCTCTCTCTGCCCAGAAGTCCCGCCTATACCTCCTGCCTAGCTATTGGCCGTTCAGCTTTTTATTACACCAGTCACAGCAACACATCTCCACACAGTGTACAGATATCCCACAACAGAGGAGACTGCTCAGCAGCCAGGAGGTAGAAAACTCAAGGAGGTGGGCCGACATGCTCTTCCGAAGCGTTTCCCTAAGCCACCACCCTCCAACCAGGTCTCACCTCCTAGTTTTTACCACTTCCCAATGACAGCATCCCTTGATGATGAGTCCCTTGATGAATCATTGATTATCTCAAATCTATGATGACCTGGTCACCTCTCAGTGTCTGGTTCCACCACCTGGGGACCAAGCCTCCAAGAGCCTTTTGGGGGATACTTCATCTGCAAAACACAGCACATGTCACCAGCCAAAAGGGTGGCAGGGAAGAAACACCATTCTTAGGCTAGAGCAGTGGTTCTCAACCTTCCTAATGCTGCGACACTTAAATACAGTTCCTCATGTTGTGGTGACCCCCAACTATAAAATTATTTACCCAATATGCGACCCTCAAAGGGGTTGTGACCCACAGGTTGAGAACCACTGTTCCCCCCCTCCCCCCCAGTCAGGGTTTCTCTGTGTAGCCCTGGCTGTCCTGGAACTTGCTCTGTAGACCAGGCTGGCCTCGAACTCAAAGATCCACCTCCCTCTGCCTCCTGAGTGCTGGGATTAAAGGCCTGTACCACCACCGCCTGCCCCTCCCCCCGCCTTTTTTTTTTTTTTCCCAGGGAGAACCACTGTTCTAATGAGAGTGTGGGGAGACTGCCTATGCAGGGCTGGCTGGGGCTTCCGGGTGAGCAGTCGGATCTTGGGAATAACATGGGCAGTAGGAGAAGGCAATGCTGGGGTTGGGGAGGTGGGTGGACACACCGTGGTGTAGAATGTAACAGCCACGGGGCACTGGGGGCCAAGCACAGACTTGAAAGTTGGAGTGTGAAGGCCACTGTCAAGCTGCTGAGGAGATCTCAAGGGCCGCAGAGAGCAGGTGACATTGACTGTGATGGGGTCAAAGTGGGCATCCCTTCAATAGCCTCACTTCCAGCATGGTCTGCCTGCAAGGGGTTGACTTTCTAATTGGAAGGGCTTGCAGGGCCAATGGCCTTTTGGTTTCTGGGGCAAGATAACGCCTGCTGATTTTAAATTGATCTCCCCCATCACTTAGGTGCATGAAATTATAATTAATAGCTGATTTCTCCATCAAATAAATTTTATTCTTTTTTTTTTTGGGGGGGTGTTCAAGACAGGGTTCCTCTGTGTAGTTTTGGTGCCTGTCTTGGATCTCACTCTGTAGACCAGGCTGGCCTCGAACTCGCTGAGATCCTCCTGGCTCTACCTCCTGCGTGCTGGGATTAAAGACATACACCACTGCCGCCCAGCTAATTTTATTCTTATTTAACATTTTAGATTATATTTCTTTATTTACTATGTGTGTGGGGGGGTGGGGTGGGGTCATGCACGCGTGCATGTGTGGAGGTCAGAGAACAAACCTGTGAGAGTCAGTTCTTCCCTTCCATCCTGTGGATCCTGGGGATTGAATTTAGGCTATCAGTCTTAACAGCAAGCATCTTTACCCACTGAGCCATCTTGTTGGCCCTCAATCTTATACACACACACACACACACACACACACACACACACACACACACACACA
>CABHPR010149079.1:0-53133 GCA_902168415.1 Peromyscus melanophrys | reverse complement strand
ATCTATCTATCTATCTATCTATCTATCTATCTATCTATCTATCTATCTATCATCTATCTATCTATCTATCTATCTATCTATCTATCTATCTATCTATTTAGAGACAAAGCTCTCTACGTAGCTCTGGCTGTTCTAGAACTTGTTCTGTACACCAGGCTGGCCTAGAACCCAGAGATCCGCCTGTCTCTGCCTCCTGGGTGCCGGGACTAAAGTCATGTGCTTCCTGAGCCTGGTTTCACCTTGTTTTTTGAGACAAGGTCTCTCATTGGACCTGGAGCTCTCTGATTGGCTGGACTGCCTGGCCCGTGAGCTCCAGGTATCCCCCTGTCTCCACCCTCTCAGTGTTGGAGTTCTAAAAGCATCCTGCCACCCCTGGCTTTTACATGGGTGGCGGGGGTGAGGATCAACACACATCTTTGTGCTTGAGTGGTGGGAAGTTTCTGGACTGAGCCACCTCACCAACCAAATTAACCATTTTAGCATGCACACGCAGGTGTGTGTGTGGGGTCTTTAGAGGATTTGTGTTGTACAAACTCTGCCTCCATTTGGTCCGAACGTTTTCTCGACACCATAAAAGAAAACTCCCAAGCAATCACTTCTTCCCAGCTCCCACTTCCCCGGTTCCCGTAACCACAGATCTGCTTTCTATTTCCCTAAATCAGTCTACTCCATATGTTTCGTGTGTGTGAAGTGTGATTGTCCCAAGGCTGGTCCACACGGTAGCGTCTGTCCTCACTTCTCTCTTCTCCATGGTTAAATAATATTCCGTGCATGGCGATACCACCCCTGGTTCACCCGGTCATCACCTGATGGCTCTGTGTTGCTCCTACCTCCTGGGCGTTACAGAAACGCCACCAGGAGAGTTCCTGAATATGCTGCGTCTGAGTCTCTATTGTCCCTTCTTTGGGGTTCATATCTGGAAAAAGAAGGGCTGAGTAGGTGGCGTGTAGCTTCTTGTGAACACGGGCTTCTGCATCGATCATTGTGGGTCACAGGCCTCCAAATCCTGCACCGTCTCTGCCCAGGACTGGATAGGAGTGTTATTTTGCTTTTGAATAGAGCTGTGTCCTCTAAAATGCTGCATTCCTGCATGGTAACCCCCAACTCTCCAGGGATCTGTCCCGAGAGGTCCTGACAATGCCCAGAACCCAGATAGTACTGAACTTTGTGTGACTGTTTCCCAGGACACATGTACCTATGGCGAAGTCTAATTTACAAATCCAGTCTGCCTAGAGGCCAGCCACAGTGACTATTAACATGGAGAGCACTTGAGACAGCAGCGTCTCAGAACTTCGTGAACATGCTCTCTCTCTGCACACCTGCTGAACTACTATTTTTGGACTCCTGTTGACCACAGTTAACCAAAACTCCAGAAAGCAAAAGTGAAGATTCAGGAGGACTGGGCACTTGGGGCAGGGAGGGTGGTGGTCATGTCTCTACACCGGTGCTACTTGGTCCGACAATCCCTGCATTGACTTGGATGCGTTGTGGTTTTAGGGGGATTTTGGCTGTGTCTCTGGGGTGCCTTGTCACCCTGTGACATTGACATGGTGCATTTTCAGATCTGGATGCTAGTTCAGAGGAAGTGGATGTACCTGGAGAGCATCTTCATCGGTGGGGACATACGGTCCCAGCTGCCAGAGGAGGCCAAGAAGTTTGACAACATCGACAGGATATTTAAGCGGGTAAGTGACCAGCGTGGGCGTGGACAGTGTGTACAGGATCACCAGATGCTGTTACATCTATGTGGACTGGTCCCTGTACGGGGCAGTTTCTGAAGCTCTTGGTCATGATCTATGATTTTACTCAGCAAAATTTTCTGCTTATTGATCTACATAACAGTTGACCATGTGTCTCTTTAGAATTTTTATCCTACATAAACATATAGGTAAATCCACAGGCAGACTACAACAGAACCACATCTACCAAAATAACCATCTCTTTTCAGTTCATATCACTGACATATTTCTTTACATTTTTAAAATTAAATTTGTGTGTGTGTGTGTGTGTGCGCGCGCGCGTGCGCGCGTATGTGTGCACATGTGTGCCCACATCCACCTACCCACTCACACCACACATGCCACAGGTCATGTGTGAAGGGAGAAGACAATGTGTGGGAGTAAGTTCTCTCCAGTTCCACCATGTGGGGCCTGGGGATTGAACTCGGCTCCTCAGGCTGGGTGGTAAGCCTTTGCAGGCTGAGCCATCTTGCCAGCCTTCTTCGATGTCTGCCAGTCAAAAGATAGCTAAGATCTTTGCCTGTTCCTCTACTGTTGGACAATTTCTTTCTATTCTCCCTCCTACCCTTACCCCTTCCTTTTGGCAAGAAAGAACCATCATAGTGAATATCCCATGTGTATGAATGGGTCACAACTAAGTTGCTGTCTCCCTCCCTCCCTCCCTCCCTTCCTTCCTTCCTTCCTTTGGTTTTCTGAGGCAGGGTTTCTCTGTGTAGCCCTGGCTGTCCTGGAACTCGCTCTGTAGACCAGGCTGGCCTCGAACTCACAGAGATCCGCCTGTCTCTGCCTCCCAAGTGCTGGGATTAAAGGTGTGAGCCACCAGGCCCCGCTCCACTCCTTTCTTAGGCATTGGTTGAGCGCCTACTGTATGCAGCACTGTTGCAGCGGGGTGGGGTACTGCATGACCAGACACTTGACAATCCCTACTTGAGCAGTCGGCCTCTTAATGGGAAGACCAGAGACAGAGCAGAAATAAGAATCAGCTGCTGATGGGACGCACTGCCTGAGGCTGTGGCCAGCCTGCCGGCCTGCTGTCCCTTTTGTGTCCTGACCTGTGCCTTCTGGGGGCTGTGGGGACGGCATTTCTGCCACCTTGAGTGAGACTCCGCTGTCTTCCTGACCTTCTCCAGATCATGGGGGAGACTCTGAAAGACCCGGTGATCAAGCGATGCTGTGAGGCCCCGAACCGCCTCAATGACCTGCAGGGCATCAGCGAGGGTCTGGAGAAGTGTCAGAAGAGCCTGAATGACTATCTGGACTCCAAGAGGAATGCCTTCCCCAGGTTCTTCTTCATCTCAGACGACGAGCTGCTCAGCATCTTGGGCAACAGCGACCCACTGTGTGTGCAGGAGCACATGATCAAGGTTAGGGCTTCAGGGCCAGGGCCCAGGGGGCAGGTCAGGGCCCATGGTGAGAGTCAGGGCCCATGGGACAGGTCAGGGCCCGTGGTGAGAGTCGGGGCCCAGGGGGCAGGTCAGGGCAAATGGTCAAGGTCAGGGCACATGACTGATACCAGAGCTTATGATCAAAGGTCAGGGTTTAGTGTCAGGGCCAACAGCCAAGTTCAGTTAAAACGTTCTTTTTTTTTTTTTTTTTAATGAAATGTTTCCCTTCTCAAGAGGTAGGCTCTTTCCCTCTCCCTTTCCCCTCCCTCCCCTTGTCCTCCCCTTTCTTCTTTTCAGAGATATTTAGCCCAGGCTAGCCTGTACTGGCTATCTTCCTGCCTCAGCCTCCCGGTTGTCCCCTATGCCTGGCTAATTTCCCATTTCCAATCAGGCCGCTGTAGAGAATGGATGCCAGAACTGCCCCCACCTCCCCTCCCGCATCTCTTGGGAGCCCTCCCCGTTTTCCTCTTTACAGCTGGCCACTCCTCCCCTCCTCCCTTCCTGATCCACAGCATCTGTGCTATTCCATGGGGGGGTGGGCGGCAAAGGACAGGTTCCGGAATTTTCTTTTGCTCCGTTACAGCCGCAGATGTCACTGCCAGCATTTGCGACAGTGACATGTGGCCCCTGTCAGCTGTGGTTTGTTCCCAGCTTCACCTTTTAAAGATGTTTCCATTCAGGCTTCGGGAAGCAGGACAAGTGACCCTGAGTTACCTGGTCGCACCTCATGTCTCTAAGCCCTCAGTTCCACCCCAGGTTTAGCTCCTCACTCCGCCGCATGTGTCTGGACCACGTTGTCCCCATGTTTACATGAGGTCTCCATGACACTTCTGAAAACCCATCTTTGTGTGCACCATGCTGACAAAGTAGTCTGTCATCCCGACGGATAAACTTGGCACCGGTGCATGGACATCTGTCTAGGGCAACCCTGAGAGTGTTAGGGCCACAATGGAGGGTGGCCATCCTGCGAGCATCCCAACCTGCGTCTCCTGCCATCTTGCAGATGTACGACAACATAGCCATGCTGCGCTTCCATGATGGAGATAGCGGGGAGAAGCTAGTGTCGGCCATGATCTCAGCGGAGGGAGAAGTCATGAACTTCCGAAAGATCATCCGGGCCGAGGGCCGTGTGGAAGACTGGATGACGGCTGTGCTGAACGAAATGAGAAGGACCAACAGACTCATCACCAAGGAGGCCATCTTCAGATACTGTGAGGACAGAAGCAGGTGATGTGGACGTGTGAGGGTGTGTGAGGGTAAGCGGCTCCATCCTGCTGCTCGGTGCAGGAGGTGATTTAGGAGTGAAAGGCAGGCAGGTTGACATGGCAGTGCGGCTTTCCTCACCATGGCAACCAAGCTGACGAAAGCTGTTTCAAATGATGGTTCTGGATAGTACTTCCTAGGTGAGCAAGACACAAGGTTGGGAGCTTGTGGGAGGTTGTTACAAATTCAACTTGGGCTGGGAGTGTGGCTCAGTGGTAGAGCATCTGCCTAGAATCCCCCAGTGAGGGGCTGGGGTGTGGCTCAGTGGTAGAGCACCTGCCTAGAATCCCCCAGTGAGGAGCTGGGGGTGTGGCTCAGTGGTAGAGCCCCTGCCTAGAATCCCCCAGTGAGGACCTGGGGTGTGGCTCAGTGGTAGAGCACCTGCCTAGAATCCCCCAGTGAGGGGCTGGGTGTGGCTCAGTGGTAGAGCCCATGCCTAGAATCCCTCAGTGAGGGGCTGGGGTGTGGCTCAGTGGTAGAGCACCTGCCTAGAATCCCCCAGTGAGGGGCTGGATGTGGCTCAGTGGTAGAGCCCCTGCCTAGAATCCCCCAGTGAGGGGCTGGGTGTGGCTCAGTGGTAGAGCCCCTGCCTAGAATCCCCCAGTGAGGGGCTGCGGTGTGGCTCAGTGGAAGAACATTTGCTCAGAATCCCCCAGTGGTAGAATTTTTTTTTTGTATGCATGAGGCTGAGGGCTCCATTCCCAGCAGGAATGAATGATTGGATACAAACTCTCAGTACCCACTCTGTACCTGGGCACCAGACACTGGGGGCCTGTGCCAGGAGCTGTGCTAGCTCTAGCCTTTTGGACTTCGGAGCAGGCCTCACTGTGAAGGTGGCACTTAGCAGTCAGGAGCAGCCCTGCTAGGACCCTTTGTAGATTTCTGTTACTTTGGGTTTTGTTTTGTTTTTGTTTTTGTTTTTGTTTTTCGAGACAAGGTTTCTCTGTGTGGTTTTGGTGCCTGTCCTGGATCTCACTCTGTAGACCAGGCTGGCCTCGAACTCACAGAGATCTGCCTGGCTCTGCCTCCTGCGTGCTGGGATTAAAGGCGTACACCACCAATGCCCGGCCAATTTTTGTCACTTTGTGAGACAAACAGGATCCCAGCAGGCAGGTGCCTTACTATGTAGCTACACCTCCAGCCCCTTGGTGGTGGATTCTCCGCCAGGACTCTACTGCTGAGCCACGCCCCTGGCCCTATGATGGGCATGTTGCTATGTAGTCAGGAGCCTATGAGGTTGAGGGAGGGGATCACTGTCCTGGGATTTCATGGTGCAGCCCTGGTGCTTTCCTGGCCTTCACACCTCCTGTTCCAGGTCAGACACATAAGCTCCTGGAAGTGTAGCTGGCTTCCAGCCCAGCCTCTAGCTGGGCCTAGTCTCTTCCAAGCCTCTAACAGGCGAGCTTCCCCTGTAGGGTGGATTGGATGCTCCTGTACCAAGGCATGGTGGTGCTGGCCGCCAGCCAGGTGTGGTGGACGTGGGAAGTGGAGGACGTCTTCAACAAAGTCAAGAAAGGGGACAAGCAGGCTATGAAGAACTACGGCAAGAAGATGCACGGGCAGATTGATGACCTGGTCACACGGATCACCATGGAGCTGACCAAAAATGACAGGAAGAAATACAACACCGTCCTTATCATTGATGTCCATGCCCGGGACATTGTGGATTCCTTCATCCGGGGCAGGTGGTTACCTCCCCGGGATCCTGGGATGCTTTACTGTTCTGTCCTTCTGTGGTCTGACCAGCTATGACCCCTTCCTTCTCTTCCCCTTCCTACCCAGCATCCTCGAGGCCCGGGAGTTTGAGTGGGAAAGCCAGCTGCGCTTTTACTGGGACCGCGAGCCGGATGAGCTCAACATCCGCCAGTGTACGGGGACCTTCGGCTATGGCTATGAGTACATGGGCCTGAACGGGAGGCTGGTCATCACACCTCTTACAGACCGCATCTACCTGACGCTCACGCAGGTGACATGTTTCCCCCCGAGACATAGCTCTTTGATTGACCTAGATGGAGTCTTGGCTCTGAGCTCTAGGAAACATCTTCCATTTGGAGTCTGATTGTCACTATTGGGGTTGAAAAGCCTGTGAGCATCTCCCTGGGATGCTGGTTCCACCCTGTAGCTTAGACCCCAGCACAGTGGTCCCTATGTGGTAGAGGTGGAGTCAGAGGATAATAGAAAATTGCAGAAATGTGTAAGATGTATAAGACTAAACTGTATTGGATTGTAAGAAGGCGAGCGAAGGAGGAGGCCATGGCTCCCCTCAGGATGGGGCCGGTGTGTTACCTGTCCATCACGAGGCAGATTCTTTTGCTTGTGTGACTAGGAACAGAACCTAGGGTCTTGTACATGCTAAGCAAGTGCTCAGCCATTGGGCTGTACCAAAGTCTGCATGAAGCGCCCACCTGTGATGGGTCCCTTTGCTCAGCTCACAGCTGAGACTCAAATCCGCGCCACGGGCAGCTCACTCCTGCGCTGGTCTCTACATCACCTGGCTGTACCTGGGGGTACACAAGAGAATAGAAGCCTGAAGCCCATGGCGCCCACTGGGAAAACCTTTGTGTTCCTAAAAAGAAATGTGCACGTAAGCCGTGCATAGTGGGCATGCTTATGATCCTGATGCTCAGAGGTGGAGGCAGGAGGATCAGGAGTTCAAAGCCATCCCCAGCTACATGGCAAGTTTTTGGCCAACCTGGGCTACGTGAAACCCTGTTTTAAAACATGAATGTTTAGCTTGAGTGAGGGGTCCAAAGGGATCCATGGGAGACCTAAGCATTTTGTGACCGTGATCACAGAGGCAAGTTAGTGTCTTAGCCGACTGCTGGCCAGCAGGAGAGATGGGACTGAGGACCTCAGCTACCCACTCTCATTTGGGTCTGAATCCCTGAGGAATGTCAGAGTTCGAGGCTACTATCGAAGCTTAAGAGGAGACAGTTTTTTCCCTTCCTTCGGTCTCATCCAGTTCTTGGGGTTGGGGGCGGGTAAGATGATATTGCCTACCCTGGGATGACCATCTGCCTAACTTGGCACACCATAAAGTGCCAGGTTCTGAGATACTCTCACAGATACACCCCGAAACAACATTTAGCCAGCAACATGGACAGCTCCTGGCACAGCCAGGCGGACACATGGAGTTGAGCATCGCCATGCCCGTGCATGTGTCCCAGAGGTGAACCCGGTAGTGGTACCCTTTCTCCGAACCAGGACATCATGTATGTTTTGCATTTGGCTGCTCACAGGCACTGTCCATGTATCTGGGAGGTGCCCCGGCTGGCCCAGCGGGAACCGGCAAGACAGAGACCACCAAGGACCTCGCCAAGGCCCTGGGCCTGCTGTGCGTTGTCACCAACTGTGGCGAAGGCATGGATTACAAAGTAAGGCCTTACCCATCACTTCCAGTCCCTGATTCCTCTGCAAAGAGTGTCTGGTGTGGACATGGTTGGGAAGTGCATCACCTGTCTTCTGAAATGACAAGTGACAGCTGGGAAGATGTCGCAGTACACCTTTTGCTCAGCCATGGGACAAGAGTCCTGAATTCATAGGCTCCTGGGATCAGGGAGAGAGCATGAATGACTGAGAGGCAATAGGGAGGGGTGAGGACAGCGGCTAACTCCAATCCTGTACGCCCAGTTCTAGAGGGCGCCACTGTTCAGTTTTGGTTCAGTAAGGACACTTGGGACCGTGGACCCACTGTGACTAGATCTTCCAGCGTTTTAGCAGCTGGCCATCTGGAGTTTATACAAATACAGTCTTTTATTTATTTATTTTTATTACGAGATTTTCTATTCATTTTACATACCAACCACAGATTCCCCTGTCCTCCCTCCTCCCACTCCCCAGCCTTCCCCCCCAACTCACTCCCCATTCCCACCTCCTCCAAGGCAAGGTCTCCCATGGGGAGTCAGCAGAGCCTGGTACATTCAGTTGAGGCAGGTCCAAGCCCCTCCTCCCTGCACCAAGGCTGGGCAAAGCATCTCAGCATAGGCACTAGGCTCCAAAAAGTCGGCTCATGCACTAGGGACAGGTCCCGATCCCACTGCCTGGGGGCCTCCTAAACAGTTCAAGCTGAACAGCTGTCTCGCTTATCCAGAGGGCCTAGTCCAGGACCATGGGGGCAAATATACAGCCTTTATATATGTATTATGTATACAGTGTTCTGCCTGCAGGCCAGAGAGGGCACCAGATCTCATTACAGATGGTTGAGAGCCACCATGTGGTTGCTAGGAATTGAACTCAGGACCTCTGGAAGAGCAGCCAGTGTTCTTAACCTCTGAGTCATCTCTCCAGCCCCCAAACACACAGTCTTGATTGTCCAGCCCTGAGTGGGAGCTGGCCTACCAAGGGCCTCGGAATATTGCCAGAAAATTCTGTGAGTGCTGTGCCTGGCCTGCCCTCCCCCCAGCCGCTCAGCAAGTTGTTTGATTTAGAAGGGGCAGGCCTCCCATTTCCAGGGGGAGCGGGCCATGACGGTTCTGACGGCATCCCCAGGCTGTCGGGAAGATCTTCTCTGGCCTTGCCCAGTGCGGCGCATGGGGCTGCTTCGATGAGTTCAACCGGATCGATGCTTCTGTGCTCTCCGTCATCTCCTCTCAGATACAGACCATCCGGAACGCGCTGATCCACCAGCTGACCACGTTCCAGGTTAGGGGAGGCGGGGAGGCACCCGCAGCCCGTCCCAGGGTGGACACTAGCTGCCACGCCTGTGGTGGCATCTTGGATGGGGGCCGTTTTCCGACCCGCTGTGTTAGTTACACTTGTGCCGCTGTGACCGGACCCTCGACAGTATAAGGGGAGCCGTGGTTTTGGATCATTGGTTTCGGAAAGCTTGGTCCCTCATGGTGGGGAGAGCAGGGCAGGGTAGCTCCCATCACTGTGGCCCCAAAGCAGAGAGAGGGGTATGCCTGTGTTGCCTAGCTTTCTCTTCTCGCCCCCCCCCTTTAATTTTATCCAGACCCCTTACCTCGTGGTACTCCTCACATTCAGGGTAGGTCTTCCTCCATCTGTTAATTCTCACGAAAGCACCCAGAGGTATACCTAAGTAATTCCAAAGACACTGTACTTGACAATGAGTATTGTCTACCACACCTGGCCAGACACCAAACCTGACCAAAGCTGGCTAGACACGACATTTCACCAGACTCCACACCTCACCTGATACTATATGCCCCGACAGACATTAAACCTGGCCAGATATCACATTTGACCACACCTCACCAGACACCACACCTGACTAGGCACCACATCTGACCACCCCTGACCACACCTGACCAGGCACCACACACACCTGGCTGGACATCACACCTGACTGGACATCACACTTGACCGGACACCACACCTGACCGGACACCACACCTGACCGGACATCAGACCTGACCGGACACCACACCTGACTGGACATCTCACCTGACCGGACACCACACCTGCCCATACCTGACCACACATGACCACACCTCACCAGGCACCACACACACCTGACTGGACATCACACCTGACCGGACACCACACCTGACCGGACACCACACCTGACCGGACACCACACCTGACCGGACACCACACCTGACCGGACACCACACCTGGCTTCCCAGAGATGTCTTGGATTCTCTGCCAATCCAGAGAGCCCATACTGCCCACATCACCATCTCCCTTGGGGATGTCTCTCTGGCTCCAGCTTCCTCTCGCTGGGTGAACTGGTGGCTACATCACCCCCCTTTTCCTCTCCTGTCACCCAGTTCGAAGGGCAGGAGATCTCCCTTGACTCTCGGATGGGCATCTTTATCACCATGAACCCGGGCTATGCGGGCCGCACGGAGCTGCCCGAGTCCGTGAAGGCGCTGTTCAGGCCTGTGGTCGTCATTGTACCGGACCTACAGCAGATCTGTGAGATCATGCTCTTCTCTGAGGGCTTCCTGGGGGCCAAGGTGAGTCCTCAGACCCACATAAAAGCCAGATGTCGTGGTGCACATCTGTAATTGATGTACTGGGGTGTTGGAAACTGGGAGATCCCTGGAGCTTGCTGGCCAGTCAGCTTCACCCATTAACTCCAGGTTCAGGGAAGAGACCTCTCAAAGTATAAGGTACGGACTAAGGCTCACTGGGTGAAAGGGCTTGCTTGGCAGTCATGAGGACCTGAGTTTGAATCCCCAGCACCCACGTAAACAGCTGGGCATGGCTGCACATGCCTGTAACCCCAGCATTGGAAAGAGGAAACCAGTGGATCCCAGTAGCTCCCTGGTCAGCCAGCCTAGTCAAAATAGTGAGCTTGTGGTTCAGTGAGATCCTGTGTCAAGACACACAGTGACAGATGATAGAGGGAGACACCTAAGTCTTCCTCTGGCTCTGTATGCACGTGCACCCATGGGGACATTCACCCACATGCTTGCATGCAACACACACACACACACACACACACACACACACACACACACACACGTACGCACACACTTTTTCTTTTTTTGTGTGATGCTGAATATGGAACCCAGCACCTCATGCAAATGAGGCATGTTCTCCACCACTGAGCCATACCCCAACCATTTTCTGCAATGCATGTTCTTTAAAAAAAATTTTTTTTTTTAAATTTTGCAATAATGAGTTTGTGTATATGCACATGGGTGCAGTTCCCATAGAGGCCAGAAGAGGGCATCTGATCCCCTTTAACTGGAGTTAACAGGTGACTGGCTATGAGCCATCCAACATGAGTGCTGGGCTGAGCCCGCTACAAAAGCAATATGTGCTTTTAGCCACTGAGCCATCTCTCTAGCCCTGCACTGGATGCTCTTCAAGGTTCCCATTGCACTCTCTCCATCCCACCCCAAGCTGCCAGGACTACTCTGGGTTTTCAGGATGAGATGTTATGTCTGTTTTCATACAAATTCCCATGCAAGGCTTGGGGACCAGTGGGCTTGACTGATGTGGCCCAGGAGTCTAAGTTATCATCAGAAAGTGGAACAGACTGGGCATGGTGGCTCATATATCTCTAATCCATGCTTCTTAAGAGATGGAGGTGGGAAGACTATAAACTCAAAGCCAAACTCAAATCTCAAAATAAAATGAAGTAAAGGGCTAGGGACATAGCTCAGTGGTCTTGGGTTCCTCCCCCAGCATCAAACAAACCAACAAAAGGAACAGTGGCTGGGCGGGGGCACCTGTGTGTTACGTCGAGGTCACTGTAAGCTGGGAGCGTCTGTGTGAGTGGACTGTGACCACTTGCTGGGATCTGCCATCACTGAAAGCAGTTATAATCCCAGCTTTGTACAGCAGCTGTCAGATTTTGGGAAACACGTTTGTGTGTTCCAGACAGGGTCTCATGTAGTCCAAGCTAGCCTCAAACTCTCTGTGTAGCCAAGGATGATCTTGAACTACCTGATCCTCCTGTCTGAACACACCTCCCATGTGTCACCCCCTCCTGGCTAGCTAGCATGGGTGTTCTTTGAATAAGTCTCCCATGGTGCCATCATTAGGAAAGAAACCACACCCTGGTGTTTTTTAAACGCTGAAGACCAGCTCTGCAGATCTGTAGCTCAGTGTCCCCGAGGTACGCATGTCCCTTAGTGTTTGCAGTGACACTCTGTTGCTCTCTGTCACTTACTCTTTTACATTTTTGTTTCTGCACCATCTTCTGTCAAAGACTCTGGCCAAGAAGATGACAGTTCTGTATAAGCTGGCCCGGGAGCAGCTGTCCAAGCAGCACCATTATGACTTTGGGCTCCGGGCCCTGAAGTCTGTGCTGGTCATGGCCGGTGAGCTGAAGCGAGGCTCCGCAGACCTGCAGGAGGTAGGTCGCTCAGCGCCTGTGGTGGTGCGTGGTTCTGTGCAGTTTCCACACATGGCGTGGCAGAAGACACGGGGCACCCGGAAGCTTAGGTCTTAGCTGTCCCTCCGTCGGCTGTCTGGCTTTGCTTTGGCCTCCTCCCAGTGATGCTGTCTACAGAGACTTGTTCCCTTAAGATCAAGTTCAGAGCCCCGTGGCAGTACCAATATTCAGGGCCCTTCAGGAGCGACTGTCAGTCCATCATCTTAGGGTGGTGGGGAGGCAGAGGGGCGTGAGTAGCCTTCTGTTGAAGTGGAAATGTGAGTTCCTCTTCAGTTAGCAAGTACTGATGGTATATTTTTAAAACTTAAATTTATGTATCTTATGTATGTGGGTGTTACGTCTGCATGTATGTCTGTGTACCTACCACATGCATGTCTGGCCCTCTTGGAGGCCCTGGGGTTACAGATGGTTGTGAGCTGACATGTGGGTGCTGGGAACTGAACCTGGGTCCTCTGAAAGAACAGTCAGTGTTCTTAACCACTGAGCCATTGCTCTACCCACTGATCATACATCTTTTTTTTTTTTTTTTATTTTACAATACCATTCAGTTCTACATACCAGCCACGGATTCCCTTGTTCTCCCCCCCTTCCGCCCCCCTGATCATACATCTTAATGGGATTCAGTGAGATATCTCACGGGTGCACACATGGGCTCTGATCAGATCCTCCCCCACCCCCCACCTACTTCCTCTTCGCAGTGAAAGTGAGAGAAACAGTCACATGGCTTTGATGTGGTGTTTACTCCATGGTCAGAGCCATCGCTGGCATCCTGAGGGCGACATTCTTACACAGTTTTCCACCAGTGATAATGTACATGTTGGATATTTAATTTTTGTTTTGATATAAAACTTGGACATCTTACATTCCATTTTTGTTTTTCAAGACAAGGTTTCTCTTTGTAGCCTTGGCTGTCCTGGAACTCACTCTGCAGACCAGGCCAGCCTTGAACTCAGAGATCCGCCTGCCTCTGGCTCCTGAGTGCTGGGATTAAAGGCATGGGCCCCCACCACCCAGCTTTACATTCCATTTTTATAGGTTTCATCATGGATTTTTATTTTCTATAAAACTTTGGAAAAAAATGAAATGCAAATTCCAGAGATATCTTTGGAATTTTATATAAACTTTCATATTTCATTTTCATAAAAATATTCTATGAAACTGGCTTATACTTTATAATATTTTGTATTTATATTAAATCACACTGAATTAAAAAAATTTTTTGAGACAGGTTCTCATTATGTAGCTGTGACTAACCTTGAATTTGCTACACAGACAAGTCTTACATCCAGTTCACAGAAATCCATTGCCTCTGCTCCTGAGTACTGAGATTAAAGGTGGGCGCTACCACACCTGGCCAGAGTTCTAAATTTTTTTAAAATTTTAACTGGGGATGCACCTCACCTCAGTAGTAGGCATTTGCCTAGGTTCAATCCCTATTACAGTCCCCTAATTTTCTTTAAAATATATAAATCTATAACATATAATGTATAAATCTATGACATATAATATGTTTTGTTATATATTATTTTTGGGGGGAGTTGAGACATGCATTCTTTGTATAGCCCTGCCTTGCTCTGTAGACCAGAGAACTCACGTAGATCCACCTGCCTCTGCCTCACAAGTGCTGGGACTAAAGACATGCCCCACAATGCCTGGCATATATTATGCTTTTTACATTTCTTTATTAGAGTGTGTGTTTGCATGCCTGCACCATGTGCATGTGGAGGTCAGGGAATAATTTGTGGGAGTGAGTTGTCACTTTCCAACATGCAGGTTCTAGGGATTAAGCACAGGCCACCATCTGTCTTGCCAGCCCTCATTACATATTTATGTTAGATGTACAAAATTTGTGACTAGACACTTTAAATTTTTTCTTTTGGTTTTTTGAGACAGGGTTTCTCTGTGTAGCTTTGTGCCTTTCCTGGAACTTGCTTTGGAGACCAGGCTAGCCTCGAACTCACAGAGCTCCACCTGGCTCTGCCTCCCGAGTGCTGGGATTAAAGGCGTGCGCCACCACCGCCCGGCAACACATTAAATTTTATAAGAACATTCTACTCTGTTCTGGGCAGGAGGGTGTCCAGGGGCTTGCTGGGTTCTCTGGCAATCTCTCATCCTCTGGTCCCTCCAGGATGTGGTCCTGATGCGGGCGCTGCGGGACATGAACCTGCCCAAGTTTGTGTTTGAGGACGTCCCCCTCTTCCTGGGCCTCATCTCTGACCTGTTTCCTGGGCTGGACTGCCCCCGTGTGCGCTATCCGGATTTCAACGATGCAGTGGAGCAGGTGCTGGAGGAGAATGGCTACGTGCTTCTGCCGGTCCAGGTGAGCAGGGTGCTTTGGAACTCACACAGGCCTGGAACTCACTAGGTAACACAGGCCGGCCCCAGGCTCATGGAGCAGTTGGCGAAGTGCTTGGCTCACAAGCAGGCAGACTTGAGTTCAGGTGCCTAGAATCCATGTAAAAATCTGGGCTCTGCGGCATGGCACGCATTGTAAACCAGCTCTGGTAGGGCAGAGCCTAATAGGTCCTTGAAACTTGCTGACCAGATAGTCTAGCCTCATCAGTGAACCCCAAGTTCAGAGAAACCATCTCAAAAGTAAAATGGAACTCAGCTGAGGAAGACAATTGCTCCCCCCACCATTGAAAACACACACACACACACACACACTCTCTCTCTCTCTCTCTCTCTCTCTCTCTCTCTCTCTCTCTCTCTCTCTCTCTCTCCTGTCAGGAATGTAAAATAACACACTTTGGCAAGCTACACTCAGAGGCATCCTAGAGCCTGGTGATCCCGCTGCAGGCACCCAAGAGCAGTGAGAACATGTCTGCTCAGGAACACACTCATGAGCTCCCATGGTCGGATATTCACAGTGGCCCAAATGTGGAAACCACAGTGTCTGTCAGCTGACGGACAGATATATGTGGCCTCGTTGTCGTCATGAAATAAAATAGTATTTAGCCATAAAAGGAACAGAGATGGGCACAGTGGCACACGCCTCCAGCACTCAGGAGGCAGAGACAGGAAGATCAGTTGCTCAGGGCCAGCCTCAGCTACATAGGAGTTGGTTCTCTCCTATCCTGTGCTCAGGTGGTCAAGCCTGATGGCAAGTACCTCTACTGGCTAAGCCAGCTCACCAGCCCTGAATTACATGTTGATAAACCATTATTTTTTTTCCAGAAGATATGTTTAACGCAACTGCCCGTGTCTGTCCCACAGGTGGATAAAGTGGTCCAAATGTTCGAGACCATGCTGACCCGCCACACCACAATGGTGGTAGGGCCCACAGGAGGGGGCAAGTCTGTGGTCATCAATGCTCTGTGTCAGGCCCAGACAAAGTGAGTGTCCTGCTGGAGCTGGGGCCATTTGTCAGGGCAGCCTCTTGGGAAGTGTTTGGTGAGAACTTTGATCGTTCATCTCATGGGCTGTGTGTCTGTCCCCGTCACGAGTTGTTTTCTGATTGATGTGATCAAATACCCACACAAAGCAGATGATGGGGACAGAGGATTTATTTTGGTTCAGAGTTTGAGAGGATGAACTCCATCGTGGCAGAAAACTGTGGAGTTCCTGGAGGCAGGGGGCAGGAGCAGAGCGCTGAGACTCCTCATATCTGGGATGACCAGAAAGCAGAGGGCCACTAAGGCTGGCACTTGTAATGGGTCTTTCTTTAGACCGCCAGCTCCCAAATAATGACACGGAGACTTTTTATTAATTATGAAAGCTCGGCCTTAGCGTAGGCTTGTTCCCAACTAGTTCTTAAATCATGTGGAAGGGCCAATGAGATGGCTCAGAGCCTGTAAAGATGCTTTCAGCCAAGCCTGACAACGTGAGTTTGAACCCTAGAACCCACATGGTGGATGGAGAAAGCCAATTCCCACAAATTGTCCTCTGATCCCCAATAAAGAAATAAACAATAATAATTACATAAATTATTAGAATTAAACGAAGCCCCTAGAACATCCTAATGGCTCACTGGTGTGACAGTCTTACCTGCAGAGTGGATTTTCCAACTTTTGGCTCCTCTCCCTGTCAGTGGTGGGGTTCTCGACAGACCTGGATGAATGCCAATATTCCAGGCAAACTCCAAACAGAGCCATGTGACCTACGTGGCTCTGGCATTTCTAGATTGCACAGAAATCTCAGGACTGGGTCTGGGAGACCGCCTCATGGTTAAAGAGCATTTGCTGCACACTCATGAGGGCTTGAGTTCAAATCCCCAGTGCCCACGTAAAAGGCAGGCATGACTGTGGTCCATGGAACCCCAGTGCTGTCGTGGGAATGGAGACGGGAGGGTCGCTGGGGCTTGTGGCTACCAGCCTGGCTCCAAGTGTGGTGAGAGACCCTGCCTCAAAGAAATAAGGTAAAGAGTGATGGAGTAGGACAGATACCCCATGTCATCGTCTGGCCTGTGTCCACACATACACGTGCATACACTGCATGTACATACATCACACACACACACACACACACACACACACACACACACACACACACACTAAATAACAATAACTTGCATTGGGTGGTGCCTCTTTCTTCTCGCTGTCCCACATGAGGGGTCCGGGGACAGACGCAGGCAGAAGACTGGAACTCATAGCCTTGATCATTCTCTTCCATTCTGTAGTCCACTGCTAGACAATTCTCACAGCCAGGACACAAATCCATACACACGTGCGTGTAATATTGCATGTTTACTATTTACTATTCATTTGTTTTAAAATTCTGACCCGTGGGTTGTATTAGGTTTGGTTTTCCTTTGATTAGTCACAGTGTGGTGGGGATCATACCATCACAGAGGGGCATGTCCTGTTCACATGACTTACAAAGTGTGCCAAACACAGAGCCAGGTGTGGTGGCACATGCCCGTGATCTAGCAGGCAGAGGCGGCAGGATCACCATCAGTTTGAGGCCTGCCTGGTCTACTTAGAAAGTTCTAGGCTAGCCAGGGCCATATTATGAGACCCTGCCTCTGATCCTCCCTACAAAATAGAAGCACAGATCAGTTTTTGAGTGGATTCCCATCTGTACTTCCTGTCCCGGGTCTCCTGTGTCCCCTTCTGGTGCTTTCTTGGCCGGAGCCATAGCTGAAGCTGCCTTTTTGGTTTAGGCTTGGGCTAATGACGAAGCTGTACATCTTGAACCCCAAAGCTGTGAGTGTCATTGAGCTCTACGGCATCCTGGACCCCACCACTCGAGACTGGACAGATGGGGTGCTGTCAAACATCTTCAGGGAGATCAACAGGCCGACCGACAAGAAGGAGCGGAAGTGAGTGTCTGCCTCGTTACCCAGAAGCCTGGGTTAGAAGCGATCTCATTGGCACCCTTTAATATTGAGCAGTTTCTTAGAATTTCTTTTCCTCATGACCTTGATGTTCTGGAATATTCCAGACCAGCCGCATTATGGAGGAGTCTCAATTTCTGTTTTCTGGCAGCTGTCTTGATTCTGACTGTGCATCTCAGAATGTCCCAGGGATGCGGTATCTGTCTCAGCACTGGAAATGTATGGTGTCTGTGTGTCTCCCTTTGGAGTGGATTGGCCATTTGTAGGGAGACACCTCATGGGGGTGCTAACACCCCGTTTCTCACCAACCCCACACCCACTGAACAGCTATGGTTCCTTGTTTGAGTCAAGTCTTCCTGCCATGGATACAGATGGCAAGTCCCTGTTGAGAGGCGACATCATTATAGAGTGTGGACTATAAGTCGCACGATGGAATTGGACACATGGTGCACGTCCTCAATTTGATAACAGCCCAGGGGTTATGAAGATAACACAGTTATCCTTAGGAACTACATGCTGAAGTATTAGGGGAAAGGAATATCATATCTGCAATAGATCAAAAAGAGGGAGGAGGTGAAGAGAGAGAGAGAGAGAGAGAGAGAGAGAGAGAGAGAGAGAGAGAGAGAGAGAGAATCTGCCTGGCCCCCTGTACTATTTTCTTATGAAGATAATTGGCATGGACTTGGGAACCATCCGATGATCTAGAACGATGTTGTCTTGAGATCTTTAGCTAAGGTCTCCCCGTCTCCTGGCTAAATGTAGCGTATGGCGGTACACGTCTGTAAACCTAACATTCGGGATACTGAGGCATGAGGGTTTTCAGCCAGCCTGAGCTACCTCATGAGACCTGGCCAAAAAATAAATAAATCGGGCTGGAAAGATGGCTTAGTGGTTAAGGTCACTGCCTGCTCTTCCAGAGGAGCAGGGTTCCGTTCCCAGCACCCACCTGGCAGCTCTCAACCATCTGTAACTCTGGTGCCCTCTTCTGGCCACCTCAGGCACTGCACACACAGGGGGCACAGAGATTCATACCGGCAAACACTCACACATATGAAATAAAAAATTAAAAAGCTTTAAAAAGTAAAGGAAAAAAGAGAAGAAATAAGTTTCCTTTTTAAAAATAGTGATAAATTACAATGGATTCTTGACCTCAGCTTTAAGACAAAAGTGTACGGAGTTTTGGACCATTACACTTTCTGTCACTGTGAAACTACTCACTCAGGACTAGCAGATGGTTCCATGCAGGAATGCAGGGACGTTGTAATTTGCAAGAACAGATGGAGAAAAGGCAAATAGTATGAGACGAAAAAGAAAGTGATTGCTGGGGCTGGAGAGATGGCTCAGTGGTTAAGAGCACTGGCTGTTCTTCCAGAGGTCCAGAGTTCAATTCCCAACAACCACATGGTGGCTCACAACCATCTGTAATGAGATCTGGTGCCCTCTTCTGGCCTTCAAGGACACATGCAGACAGAGCACTATGTATAATAAATAAATAAATCTTTAAAAAAAGAAAAAAAAAGGTGATTGCAAACTCCAGGCAAAACAAATGGCTTGAAAAGACAGAAAAAGAATTGTAGAATACTAGTTGGTAGCCAGCTGCTGGTGGTGCACATCTTTAATCCCAGAATGGATCTCTGTGAGTTCGAGTCCAGTCTGGTCTACAGAGCGAGTTCCAGGATAGGCACCAAAGTTACACAGAGAAACCCTGTCTTAAAAAAAAAAAAAAAAAGCTAGCCAGATTGTGCGTGACGTTCTCAGACCCTCAAACATTAGTGAGCTGCTCAGTGTTTATGCACCACGTGGTCAAACATCAGGACAAAGGGAGCATGCTGTGAAGGTCCTGGGGACATCAGGGTCACTAGAAGTGCTCTAGGGTCTGTGGCTTACCTCTCTTTGGTCACTGCAGGTATATTTTGTTTGACGGCGACGTGGATGCCTTGTGGGTGGAAAACATGAACTCCGTGATGGACGACAACAAGCTGTTGACCTTGGCCAACGGGGAGCGCATTCGACTCCAGGCACACTGTGCCCTGCTCTTTGAGGCAAGTCGTGCTGAGAACCAGATTTGAACAGGGTCCCTGCTTTTGGTTCGTTCAGTCTTTATTAAGGTAGATGATCATGAAAACACAGGCGTTTACAATGAGTTCAAGGTTTCGATTTTCAACATGACATTTAACTACATTTGGGCACTCAGGTATGTGTGTGGGTCAGAGGACAACTTGTGGGGTTGGTTCTTTTGTCCAGTGTGTGGGTCTCAGGCATTGAACTCGGCTCGCAAGGCTTGGCAGCAAGCACACTGCTCACTGGGCCATCTCGCCGGCCCCAACGTTTGTTTCCCATCTTCTTCCATTACCCCCTCTTTAAGCTAGAGTCGATGACTTTCATGCCTGTTTTTCGAGACAGTCTCTCGCTATGTGTAGCTCCAGCTTTCCTGGAACTCACTCTGTAGCCCAGGCTGGCCTCGAACTCACAGAGATCCACCTGCCTCTGCCTCCCAATTGCTGGGATCAAAGGCATGCGCCACCATGCCTTGCTGTTTTGTTTTTTAAGCTCTTTCTCCTGCAAATCATTCTATGATCGATCTATAAACAACATGCTTAGCCTGTTACTCATTCTTTTACTAAATTTATCCATTACTAGGTTGGAAAGATGGCTCAGTGGTTAAGTGTGTTTGCTACTGTTCCAGAGGTCTCGAGTTTGGTTCCCAGCATCCACATTGGGCATCACAAACATCCATCACTTGAGCTCCAGAGGATCCTACTCCCTCTTCTGGCCTCCCAGGCACTAAAATCACTTAGTGAGCATACCTACACACACACACACACACACACACACACACACACACACACACACACACACACACCAAAAAAAAAAAAACCCGCTAAAAATACGAGCTTTTAATTTTTTTTTTTTCCAGACAGAGTTTCTCTGTGTACTTTTGATGCCTGTCCTGGATCTTGCTCTGTAGACCAGGCTGGCCTCGAACTCACAGAGATCTGCCTGGCTCTGCCTCCCAAGTGTTGGGATTAAAGGCATGTGCCATCACTGCCCAGTGAGCTTTTAATTTATACATTATTTCTGAACGTGGTGGCACATGCTTGTCATCCCAACAATTAGGAAGCTCCACAGGAGGCAGGAGGATTCCCATGAGTTTGAGGCCAGCATGGGCCACATAAGGGGTTCTTGGCCATCTATAACTCTATAGCAAGACCCAACCTCAGAGAAACAAAGCAAAAGTTAAAAACTTTACATAGTATCTAGTGACTGAGTCCTCTAAACATGGGGATCCATCTGCTGTCTTGGTTGTCGACCCTCCCTCCTCAGAACAGGACATTTCTGAATCATTTAGCAGCACACACTGTTGACGTTGTTCTGAGTACGGAAATATTTACGGCAGGGCCAACTAGTATGCTGGAATTCCTCTCTTTGTCTTTTAGAACCATTTGTTTTGTCTGGAGCGTGTGGTCACTTTCCCTTTCTCTCCTGCTATTGGCCTTTACCTTCATTAAGAACGTCTTTCTATGGTGCCAAGTATTGAGGCCTCCCGGTTTTTCCTAGAGACCACTCCCCGAGCCTCCCCTCCCCCATTTTCTGTTTGCCCCACCAATGGCTTGTTTCGTAGCTGTGCCCTAGGACTTGCTCTTCCTTCAGGTTAACCATGATATTATTCCTCTCCGGTTTTCATCCGTGCATTTGCGCTTGCGCATGCCATCATCTAGTTGGCTGATGGACCCATGCCACTTGACAGTGTTGCTAACTCTGTTCTTCCAGTGCCTTGTGCTACCTGATGTCAGCCATGTTGATGAAGAAGCAGAAAGACAGAGAAGAAAACTCCCTAAAGCGATGTCTGGGGGGGAGGGGGGCTGGGGCTGCAGGTCAGTTGGTAGAGAGCTCACCTAGCACGCTTGAGGCCCGGGGTTCATCCCCGACACTGCACAAACCAGGTGTGCTGGCACACACCTGTCGGTCAAGCACTCAGGAAGCGGAGACGTGAGGACCAGGAGTTCAAGGCTATCCTTAGTTACAGGCTAGCCTGGGCTACATGAGACCCTGCCTTAAAAGAATTGAAGCAAAACAATACAAAAACGAAGGGTCTGGAGAGGCGGCTCGGTGGTTAGGAACACTGGCTGTTCTTACAGAGGACCCTGTTTGGTTCCCAGCTCATACATGACGGCTCGCAGCCATCTGTAACTCCACTTTCAAGTGATCTGATGCCCTCTTTTGGCCTCTGTGGAGACCCGCACACACCTAGTGCACAGGCACACTCAGGTTCATTCACATCTACACTAAATAAAATAATAAGTCTTTAAAAAAGAAACCCACGATACTTGTTTCTAGGTTCTGGGATCTGAATAGCTTGCGTCCATGTTTCTAACTTTTCTACTTTTTATCAGGTAGTCTACAACATGTTTATTTAATGAGAAGATGTCACATCAGGCGTGGGTGATCTCATTGTGATCTCCACGTTCAGTTTAAAACCTCAACAGCTCAGCCGGATGGTGGTGGCGCATGCCTTTGATCCCAGCAACTGGGAGGCAGAGCCAGGCGGATCTCTGTGAGTTCGAGGCCAGCCTGGTCTACAGAGCGAGATCCAGGACAGGCACCAAAACTACACAGAGAAACCCTGTCTCGAAAAAACAAAAACAAAAAAGAAACCTCAACAGCTGTGCTGACTGTCTGCCATGGGCTTCATGCTCTTGTTTGTACAGGGAAGGTCCTGGCCTGTGTGGCCTAGATGCTAACAGCCATGAGCTGAAGGATTCACTTGCTTTCCAGGTGGGAGACCTGCAGTACGCCTCTCCTGCTACTGTGTCTCGATGCGGGATGGTCTACGTGGACCCTAAGAACTTGAAATACCAACCCTACTGGAAAAAATGGTTACAGCAGCAAATACAAAACAAGGTGAGCATTGTCCTTAAACTGCTCAAGCATCATCAAGAATGTTGGATGAGGGATGCTCGTAGGAGAGAGCGCCTTGACCTGCTGTGTATGTCCTTGAGCACACAGCCTAATGAGTCTTTGGGTCGTGTGGCCCTGGTGCGATGGGTGATGATGACCATTTGGTTTCTGCAGAGGCAGATGGGAAACTTTCTTTTGTACCTACCCAAGTTTGCTCCTGGAGTGGGAACACAGCCAGAGGCAATACACATGTGAGAGGACATGGCTGTAGCCAGCGGATGTTACCCCAGGTGGATTCTGGGTTTCAGTGTGCAAACCTGGTTCAGATGAACCCAGTTATGGAGAGAGAGGGTGCCCCGCTCTGTGCTTTTGCTCAGCTGGCTGAGTGCCGTGTGCAGATGAACCCGGTTGCCCCATGGTTGAGATCTGATGGGTTCTTATGTGCATTAGTGTTTTGCGTGTGTGTGTGTGTGTGTGTGTGTGTGTGTGTGTGTGTGTGTGTGCACTATGTGCATGGCTGATGCCCAGGAAGGTCAGAAGAGGGTCTCAGATCCCCTGGGACTGGAGTCATAGCCTGTTGTGAACCACCATGTGGGTGTAGAGAATTGAACCCAGGTCCTCTGTAAGAGCAGCAAGTGCCCTTAACTGCTAACCCACGATTTCAGCCTTAATACACCATCTTAACCACTGAGCCTCCCCTCCGGCCGCACACCCATTACATTACTTTAAACTCTTTGCTGAACGGTTGACCGTGATGCTTGAACTGTAAGACCGTCAGCTTTTTTTTTCTGTCAGATGGGACATGTTATCGCCCGTCACTCACAGGTGTGGGTACGTTGGGGCAGCGAAGGGAAATGGGTGTAGCATAAAGAACGAATCTGGGGCTGGAGAGATGGCTCAGCGGTTAGGAGCACTGGCTGCTCTTCCAGAGGACCTGGGTTCAATTCCCAGCGACCACATGGTGCTTTACAATCATCTATAGTGGGATCTGCATGCAGGCATACATGCAGACAGAGCATTCATATACATAAAAAATAATAATAATAATAATAAAAAGACCGAATCTGTCTGCATGTGAAAGGTACTGGCCCTGGGTCGGCCACCTGCTGAAGTCATCGCCACAGCTATTTCCCGCCCTTCTCGGGACAAGACAAACCTCTGATGAGCTTCCAGTTAGAAGGACCCTTGAAAAGGATTGGGATCTCTCCTCCACAGATGGAGCAAAAGCATTTAAATGACCTCTTTGAGAAATACGTGCCCTTGCTCATCGACATGATCATAGAGGGGATAGTGGATGGGAGGCAAGGAGAGAAGCTTAAGATGGTGGTTCCTCAGACGGACCTGAATATGGTGAGAACGCTTCCACTTCACCGCTGAGGGTGAAAGGAAGTCTTCCCGGGAGAGGGACCCGGGAGGTGGGGGAGGGCCTTATAAAGGGGGCAGAGATGGCAGATGGGTGACTGTCAGGGCATCTTCTTGTGACCCCTACGCGAGCTAAGGTGCCAGGCTCCGTGTGTCCAAACCAATATGGCGGGTATTGATGCCATCACTGTGGGATGCAGGACGCGAGGACTCAGGACAGGATAGCATCGTGGAGGTCACGAAGATGGACTGAGACAGGCTTTCTGTGACCAGGTGATCCAGTTAACCAAGATGATGGATTCGCTCCTAGAAGGGGAAATCGAGGACCCTGACCTGCTAGAATGCTACTTCCTGGAGGCACTCTACTGCTCACTGGGTTCCTCCCTGCTGGAGGAGGGAAGGGTCAAATTTGACGAGTGCATCAAACACCTCTCGTCAATGCCCACTGCGGACACTGAAGGGCGCTGGGCCCGTCCTGGAGAACTGCCAGGTAGGAGTCGTGACCCGATCCTTCGGTGCAGATCTGCAGAGGAGGTGAACTTGCTTTTCCTTGTTCCTGCCTGTGTGACGAGGTCACAGCTATGCTTAGGGCTTCACGTGCGTCGCCCACCCCAGCAGGCCAACCCCTTAGCCCCTGCTGCTGGAGGAGGCTGTGCCTCTGACTCCATCTTGGACTCTAGCTCTGGCCGAGCTCTCCACGCTTGACACACTCCGGGGTTCCCCATTTTTGCTCTGGGCTCCCCCATCTGTCTCATGGCCCAGCCGATGAGTCACAGGAAGGTATCTTATAAAGAGTTTAGGATTTTTGCCTGAATATGTGCGCCTTTAGTTAGAAGCAGGTGGGGCCCACAGATGGCCTTCTGCGTGGAGAAGTGGTCTGTCTGAGAGATGGGTGGGTGTGGCACACATGTGAATGGGGATTCCGTTGAGAAGACAGACGGGCTAGGGAGCGGGGTGCTGATGGTGGGTGGGGCTCCAGCTCTGGAGCTATCTTTGACACCATGCTTCTTCTTTTCTTCCCCGCCCTGTCTTTGCCAGGTGCCCTATGGGTCATGGGGTCATGGGTCATGGGGTCATGGGTCATGGGTCTTACCTGTACTTCTCTAGTCTTAGAGTTCAGCATCTCCATCAAAGTTTTCTGTTTATTTGCATCTACCCTTGCCTGGGCCTCCAACAAGAGTGGGGTCATGGCTTTATGTCCCATGGTTGTGTCCCTGGGAAGGACTGGCAGTTAGCTGCAGAAAGGTAGCGCTGGTTCAAAAGTCCCGGATTCTGACCCATGAGAGGACAGCATCAATTCTGAGTACGCACTGGGTACCTCTCCCGTGTGAAGGGGTAGCAAGCAAGACTGAATGTGGCTCCGAGGTGAACAGGCAGCTCATTCCAGATGCACTAGACTCTATCCTGTCCCCCATGTCGATGACAAAAGCCACATGGACCCTTGTCCCCCGGCAGGGCATCTTCCCACCCTGTACGACTTTCATTTCGATCCCAAGCGGAACTACTGGATCCCATGGAGCAAGCTAGTTCCTGAGTATGTTCACAGCCACGAGAAGAAATTCATCGACATCCTGGGTATGTCAGCGCCGGCCCCGGTCCTCCTGGTGTGAGCGGGTATGAAAGGGTGTAAGTGGGCATGCAAAGAAGACCATGGCCTCGTTGGCAACTGAGTGCCGTCCAGGAACTGGTTGGGAGTGGCTAGAGGGTGGCACCATCAGCCCCTTGGGGTCCCATTTTGTCCCACGCCTCTGAGCACCTCTGTGTGGCTGTGATCTGGGCTTTTCCCTGCAAGCCGATTGCCCACGATAGCCTGTTCTCCACTTTCCTTTACATCTCCTGGGGCACTCCAGCCACAGAGGTGGGCACAGGGAGGGCAGGAGGGAAGCCCCAGCAGCAGTTCACAATGGGCGTGGACCTTGAGAGCCTTGATCCATCCTGTATGATTCCATAGTAAGCATGTCTGGTCTGGTGCATGTTGCTTCCGGAGCGAGACATCTGCATTTTCTCAGGAAACCGTGCCCCACCCCCCCCCCACATTGAAATGGTCCCACGGAGAGTGGGTGGGCTGGACCTGACTGTGGTGATGCTGCCTTTAGCAGAGGTTTTCAGGAAATTGGTCCTTATGGGTGCCTGAGGTGTGAGTGGGGGAGAAGAGGGGTTTTCATTCTGAGTGCAAATCAGATGGAGTTCAGGGAGCAGGATGGTTGAAGTTGGTACAGTTACCAAGGAAATGTGCCATACTCAGTTACACACTTTGATTGGGTGGATGTCATGCCTCAAAAAAAAAACATGGAATGTCTGGGAAACGGAGGCTAGGCTTTATCCATATTCACCTTTGCAGCTAGAGCTTGGCTTAAAAACAAAGCAAAACAAAATGCCAGGTGGTGGTGGCGCACAACTTTAATCCCAGCACTTGGGAGGCAGAGGCAGGAAGATCTTTGAGTTTGAGGCCAGCCTGGTCTACAGAGTAAGTTCCAGGACAGCCAGGGCTACACAGAGAAACCCTGTTTCGAAAAACAAACAAACAAAAAAAAAAACTGTGCATGTGTTTTTTTTTGTTTGTTTTTTTGTTTTGTTTGTGTATGTGTGTGTGTGTGTGTGTGTATGCGCGTGCGCGTGTGCACACATGCATGTATGTGTGCACACATGCATGTATGTATCTCTGTGTGTGTGGTGCAGGATTATGCACCTGGGCACACTTGTGGAAGCATGAACAGGCTGTCAGGTGTCTTCCTGGGCTGACCTGTTCTGGTTATCCCGACTGGCCAGCAAGCTCTCAGGTTCTTCCTGTCTCCACCTCCCTGGTGTTAAAGGCACCCACAGCCACACACAACTTTTAATGGAGGCACTGGAGATTTGAACGCAGGTCCTTATACTTCTAGAGCAAGGCTCTTACCCACCGAGCCACCCCTAATCCCAGAGCTCGGTGTTTGCTGCCTCCTACTGGATGCATGGGACTCTGTGTGAGCACCGGGTGGCCAAGTGCTCAGAGTTCCTGGGACAAACCTTATTCTTGTATCTTTCAGTTCACACAGTGGATACGACGCGCACCACCTGGATCCTGGAGCAGATGGTTAAAATCAAGCACCCTGTCCTTTTTGTGGGTGAATCGGGCACGTCTAAGACAGCCACTACCCAGAACTTCCTGAAAAATATGAATGAGGAGACCAATGTGAGTGTTTGCTTGTATTGGTTGACAGGTGCTGGGTAACAAGTTACCCCAGCCTGGTGGCTCAGTGTGACAAGCCCTTATTACCTCTCAGCTCCCGTGGGTCAGGACTCTGATGTGGCTCAGTTGGGTGACTCAAGTTCAGGGTCTCTCACAGAACCGTAGTTAAGGTTGGTGAAGGCTATGCTCACTTGAAGGCCTGACCGGGGCTGGATGGCCATCTTCCAAGATGGCATTTCGTGAGGCTGGAGGCCTCAGATCCTCAGTGTGGACCTCTCCTAGGAAGGCTTGACCATGCTTGTCTGAGACCTTTGCTATAACAAAAGGCCTGAGACCTGGTTAGTTACGAGGAGTCAACGCTGACTTAACTCGGCTCTTGGGGGCCAGAAATTCCAAGAGCATGGTGCTGCCATCTGACAGGTGAGGGTCACATGGTGACATGGTGGGTGGGGAGGCATTACATGGTGAAAAGAAGTTTACTTTCATAAAACAAAAAAAGCCACCACTTCCTTAGAACCCTTGAGTCTTACTCTGAAAATGACTTGAGAGGCATTTGAGAGCCCCTCCGCCCCGTGGCCCCCAGAGGTCCTGGGAGCCTCTGAAGCTCACTAACATGAAACAAGGAAAGATGTCCAGAGCAAGGGATGCGCGGCATATTCCATCCACCGCAGTGACACCCAAGGGCAACTGGCTTCCTTCATGGCGGAAATCCACATGACAGAAGCCACTGTGTTCCTTGTGACACGGTGGCGTCAGGAATTCACTGTACCAGACAATGTGGACAGACATGTGTTTCTTATGACAGTGTCAGAATCTACTAAATAATAAGAAGCTCACCAGGTCTAGCAGTTTCTTTCTTTCTTTCTTTTTTTTCTCCCCGAGACAGGGTTTCTCTGTATCGCCTTGGCTGTCCTGGAACTCGATCTGTAGACCAGGCTGGCCTTGAACTCACAGAGATCATCCTGGCTCTGCCTCGAGTGCTGGGATTAAAGGTGTGTGGCACCACCTTGCCTAGGTGTAGAAGTTTCAATGGCAGCTATTATCATAATAGCTTGGTAGCCTGGGCAAGGTGAAGGCAAGTTCTTTATTCCTATTTTAGTGACTGATATTAGCTCTCACGGCACGCCATAGATACACTATTTACCTATATGTTTATGTATGGATTACAGAGTGGACACAAGCAGAGGCCACAGCAGAGCTCAAGGGTCTCAGAAATGTGCTGGGAGTCCGTACCAATGATCACGAACCCTATCAGAGCCAGAAGGGAGCTGCTGGGGTCAGGTTGGAGAGCAAAGCTGTAGATTTTTTTTAGCTGCCAGGTAAAAAAAGCTGAACTGGGTCAGGATACAGCAGGCCAGGACCAGGTCCAGACAGGTGAACAGATGGACTGGCAGGCAGTTGAGTACTCTGTGTCAACAGCAGGGGACAGAGCCCAGTCAGCGAGTCCTTGGTCCTGGATGCACACACGATAGGTTGGTGTGCAGCCAGGCTATCACAGTATTAGGTGTCCATCACTTTATGGGGTTCAGATGAGGGAGTTTCACCCTTTCTTTGGTCTGGTGTCTGGTAAGTCCATGGGCCTGGTTTCCCTGACATTATTTTGATACACTCGTGCACCCTCACAGTTTTGATTCTCCCTGATAAACATCATTTGTTTTCTACTCCCAGGAATAAGTCAGTCTGTGCTAGACGGGCAGCGTATGACTGATGGTGCCATTTCTAGGTCCCCCTAGGGGTTATAGAAATCCTTCTCCCTCAGAACGGAGTCTCCTAGGACGGTGTGCAGCCCCAGAGACCACTGTTGTATACAATATGGAGCTACACAGAGTGGGTCGTGGGTATAGCCTTGCAGGCAACATACACTCATATTCTGCCACAAACATGGGTCACACAGGAGGTCCTCTGACCCCCTCGACTGGACATGGGGTACAGGTGACAGAGGGTCATCGTGGAGGTTGGCTGTCACGCTCCCTGTCATCCTTTCGTGTGTTCTAGAACTTGCTCAAATGTGGGAAGGTCTGCTACGAACAGGGAGGGCCACAGGCCAGCCACCAGCACGGGAGAAGCTGCCGTTCACACGGCCACCCTCTGGGGACCCACAGCGGGGCAGGCAGGTGGACACAGGGAACATGAGGGTGTGCCAAGCTGGCAGAAAGGAGGCTGTGTCCATTCTTCATACGCTGTCGCCCCGAGAGGCCTGTTCATGTCCTCTGTGCCCCTCTACTGGCTTTAACATTTTGTTCTGTTCTCACGGTCTGCTTTCGTTGATTCTGTCCATAATTTTCCAGTTATTCTCTGCTCCGTGATAAGACACCATGACCAGAGCAGCTTAGAGAAGGAAGGATTGATTTTGGGGGCTAATGGTTCCAGAGGGATGAGAGTCCATCGCTGTCATGGGGAAGTGTGGCAGCAAGTGCCAGGCATGGCGGCAGGAACAGCCGAGAACTCACATCTCAAACCAGAAGCAGGAAGCAGAGTACTAACTGGGAATGGCCGGTGGCTTTTGAAATCTCAAAGCCGCCCCCCGCCCCCCACCCCAGTGATACACTTCCTCCAGCAAGGCCACCCACACCTCCTAAGCTTCCCCAAACATTGCCAACAACCTGGGACCAAGCATTCAAGTGCCCGAGGTATCTCACTCAAAACCCCACAGTGACAAATTCTTGTTTAACTTTGGAATCTCAGAAGACAGAGACAGCCGGGCATGGTGGCACATGGTTTTAATCCCAACACTCCAGCCGGGCCGTGGTGGCACACGCCTTTAATCCCAGCACTTGGGAGGCAGAGGCAGGCTGATCTCGGTGAGTTCGAGGCCAGCCTGGTCTACAGAGCGAGTTCCAGGGAAGGTGCAAGGCTACACAGAGAAACCCTGTCTTGAAAAAAAAAAAACCCAACACTCTGAAGCAGAGACAGGTAGATCTCTGTGATTTCTAGGCTAGCCTGGTCTACACAGTGAGTTCCAGGGTACCCAGGGCTACATAGAGAGACCTTGTCTCAACAAAGAAGGTAGAGATGTCCCCCATTTCCTTCTCTGATGCTTTTCATTCTGTGCCTCTTCTACTCCCGTGGCTTCTAGAAGCCTCCTGGGCCTCGGGGGCAGGTCATGCCCAGCTGGGCTTTACACTGTAAGGACTGTTGGGCAGAGCAGGCCTGCCTGCCTCTTCTCATGCAGTCACATGCATTGTGGTGTATTTAGCTTTAAAGGTGTCAGAGCGGAGGGCACAGAATTGGTGTTAGAATCTGAGGGGCTTACAGGTCTGTGAAGGCCTCAAGAGGAATCCATGATCGGAAACCTCTGTGTGCGTTGTCGCTTTCCTAGGACCCTGCCCCTAGACCTCATTAGCTGAAAGCAGACACACACGGACAACCAGTTCGCTGCTAACTGTTAGCACATAGGCACATGCCCTTGTGGACAGCCGGCTTGAGGGACATTTGAAAAGACAGCTGTTCCCAGAGTGTGGTCCATAGACCAACAACTTTGGCACCAACTGAGACGTGGTTAAAACACCTCACTCACTGAACCCTGGCTCTGGGCAGAGGCTACCGAGCTGTGTGGCACAGCAGTCCAGCTGTGGCTGGTACATGGCTGAATATGAGTGTCTGTGTGTGTGTGTGTGTGTGTGTGTGTGTGTGTGTGCGCGCCCGTGCGTGTGTGTGCACACATTTCCTCTGTGGGGGGGGGGGGGGGGGAGAGAGAGAGAGAGAGAGAGAGAGAGAGAGAGAGAGAGAGAGAGAGAGAGAGAGAGAGAGGAGCGCCTTGTCCACGTGCAGGAGAATGCATGAGAACATCTTCCCTCCAGCTATCAGGCCCAGGAAGAAGCCTCTGGCTGTATAAGCTTTCTTTGGCCTCTCTATTAATGGGCAGTTGCCTTGAAAGCAATTTATGTTTAAAACTCCTCTGCCATCGAGAGTGGTACAGCAGATGTCATTAAAGTCATCTTTCCAGACTCTTAAAGGTCAGACAGTTGCCTTTTTAGAGGCTACCATGGTAGAATGATACTTTCTCTACCACATATCACCATGTGACCTTTCCTGGGAGTTTATTTCTAATTACCCAGATAGAAAGGACCGAGACACAATTCTACCCAAGTCGGGCTCGGTGAACCAGATGAGTAGGATTGGAGTCACTCTCAGAAGCAGGGTGACATGTAGGTAATAGTTAACTGGTTGTGTAGCTTAGGGAGAGTTCAGAGTCCTTCCAGTCCTCCACCCTCTGATGAGGGGGTGTTAGTGGGTCCAACCTTGGGAGGGTCTCCTGTGGGGAATCACTGACTCTCTGATTTCAAGACAGTGTGGCCTTGGGGGTAGCATTCCACAGCCTGCTTTGTCCCAAGGCTCATGAGTGTGAGTGGCAGCGTGGAATTGAACAGAAGGAAAGAGACTGTTGTTAAGACAGGGTCTCACTGTGTAACCCTGGCTGGCCTGGCCTTGAACTCACAGAGATCCTCCTGCTTCTGCCTCTTGAGTGTGCCATCACACCCAGCTCTGTCTTTAGCTCTTAAAAATGGTGAATCTGGGCTAGAGAGACAGCTCAGTGGTTACGAGCACTGGCTGCTCTTCCAGAGGACCCAGGTTCAATCCCCAGCACCCACATGGCATCTCACAACGGTCTGTAACTCCAAGATCTGACCCCCTCACACATAAGACACCCTCACTCATATACATGCAGACAAAACACCAATGCACATAAAATAAAAAAAAAAACAAATTATAAAAAAATGATGACGCACGGACCTGCATCGTTCTAGAAGGTTAGTTTAGAAGCCAGTTGTTTTACCACCCTCTACTCCGTGACAGATTGTGCTGATGGTCAGCTTCTCCTCACGCACCACATCCTTGGACATCCAGAGAAATCTAGAGGCAAATGTGGAGAAGCGGACGAAGGACACATATGGACCACCCATGGGGAAGCGCCTGCTGGTGTTCATGGATGACATGAACATGCCAAAGGTGAGCGGAGCTTACAGAGGTGGACTAGGTGGGCATGTGTGCGTGTGTGTGTGTGTGTGTGTGTGTGTGTGTGTGTGTGTGTGTATGTGTGTGTGTGTGTGTGTGCATGTGTAAGTTCATGACTTTTTAAGATTTTTTGTTATTTAAGACTAGTTTTAAAATTTATTATTTTTATGGGTGTGTACCTGTGTGTCTATATGCCACATGTACCCAAAGAGACCAGAAGACGGCATCAGATCCCCTGGAGCTGGAGTTACATGTTGTTGTTAAGCTGCCTGACATGGGAGCTGGGCACAGAACTCTGATCCTCTGGAAGAGCAGCAAGTGGGTTTTTTTTGTTTTGTTTTGTTTTTTGTTTTTGTTTGTTTTTGGTTTTTCTAGACAGGGTTTCTCCATGTAGTTTTGGTGCCTGCCTGGATCTCGCTCTGTAGACCAGGCTGGCCTCGAGCTCATAGAGATCTGCCTGGCTCTGCTTCCTGAGTGCTGGGATTAAAGGCGTGAGCCACCACCGACTGGCTTGCAGCAAGAGTTTTTAACTATCTGTCCATTTGCAATATATCTGACCATCTATACATTTTTCATCCATCTATCTAGTCAGCTGTTACCTACTGTTTTATTTATCCACAGACCTGCATCTGTTATTTTTCCATCTGTAGTTAAGGAATCTGTAGAAACCCATCCATCCATTATCCATCCACCCATCCATCTCTCCATCCATCCACTCGCCCACCCATCTACAGAATCTACTCATTCATTCATCCATCCATCCATCCATCCATCCATCCATCCATCCATCCATCCATCCACCTACCCATCTATCTATCCATCCACTTACCCATCCATCTATCCACTTACTCATTCACCCAACCATCCATCCTTCCATCCATACATTTACCTACCTACTCATCTATTTACCCACCCACTCACCCATTAATCTACCCAACTACCCATCCATCTACCTACTCATCTATCTATTCATCCATTTACCCATCCATCCATCCATCCATCCATCCATCCATCCATCCATCCATCCATCCATTCCATTCGCTGAACTACTCCCAGGAAACTGGTGCTGTGAGGTGTGTAAGCCTCTGCAGTTGCTGCCTTCATGGGATGCGCAGTGTAGTGAAGGAGACAGATTTCAGGTGTGAATAGACAGTTACAGACTTAGAAGCCCTGTGAGGCCAACCCAAAATGCTCAGGGGGAAACAGGAGAGGTGAGCATTCAAGGTTGGCACAGTCTTACCTAGCTCTGCTTTCTTTCTTTTTTTTTTTTTTCTTTTCTTTTTTAGTTTTTTGAGACAGGGTCTCTCTGTTTAGCTTTGGAGCCTTTCCTGGAACTCACTCTGTAGCCCAGTAGCCCAGGCTGGCCTTGAACTCACTAGCTCTACTTTTTGATAATCTCCCAGGTGGACGAGTATGGCACCCAGCAGCCCATCGCCTTGCTGAAGCTGCTGCTGGAAAAGGGTTACTTATATGACCGTGGGAAAGAACTCAACTGCAAGAGTATCCGTGACCTGGGCTTCATCGCTGCCATGGGGAAGGCCGGAGGGGGCCGCAATGAGGTGGACCCCAGGTTCCTCTCGCTGTTCAGCGTCTTCAATGTCCCTTTCCCATCAGAGGAGTCCCTCCGCTTGATCTACTACTCCATCCTGAAGGGCCACACCTCGGTAACCGGGCTTTCCCCACAAGTCTGAACTGGAGGTCAACAGGTTGGGTGGGAACAGGGACAGGGCTGTTTAATGTACCTTAGCGTGGGGTCTGTGCACGCCAAGGCCAGGAGGGGAGGGTGTGGTGTGAGGAGCAGGAGGAGCTGTGAGCCTCGTCTGAGGCTGTTTGACTACGGATGATGTCATATGCCACTGTCAGAGGCTGCATACCTTTGGGGCAGTCAGAGTGGGTTTAGTGGCGAGCTGCACATGCGTGCAGGTGCACACACATATGATTACGTAGGTGAAAATGCAAACTTCACATAGCATAAAATTCATGGGTTGGGGATTTAGCTCAGTGGTAGAGCACTTGCCTAGCAAGCACAAGGCCCTGGGTTCGATCCTCAGCTCAAAAAAAAAAAAAAAAAAAAAAAAGCAGCAAACAGACTTTGCAGATAACATAAAATTCATTATTTTAACCATTTTAACACATGCCATTTAGAGGCATTTGGTCCATTTAGTCTTGGCTAACTATTCTCACTGTGTAAATAGAACTTTTTTTTTTTTTTAACCAAAGGAAACCTGCACCCATTACAGATTGTCCTCCCTGCCTCCCAATCCCTGGAAGCCATGTGGCCTCTGATGTCTGGTTTCTCTTACTTAGCGCCAGGTTTTCAAGATTCACCCACGTGTCAGTGTTCTGTTCCTTTTCCTGATCAAATACTATTCTACCATGAAAATACCACATTATGCCGGGCGGTGGTGGCGCATGCCTTTAATCCCAGCACTTGGGAGGCAGAGCCAGGCGGATCTCTGTGAGTTTGAGGCCAGACTGGTCTATAAAGCGAGTTCTAGGACAGGCTCCAATGCTACAGAGAAACCCTGTCTCGAAAAACAAAAACAAAAAACAAAACAAAACAAAATACCACATTTTGCTTATCCATTCTTCTACCGATAGACATGGTGGTCTTTTCATTTTTTTTTTTTTAAGAACTTTAATGAGAGCATCGGGGGCATAAGCAGGAAGCTGACGTTCTGCACATTAAATCTTTACAAAAACATTGTTCAAGATCTACCTCCCACCCCTTCGAAGTTCCATTACATCTTCAACCTTCGAGACCTCTCCAGAGTTTTTAATGGTCTTGTCCTCACTAATCCAGATCGGTGAGTTTGGGGGCTCGTTTGTTTTTACTAAAAATATACCCTAAAGTGGCGGTTCCCAAACTTTCACAGGGGTCGCCTACGACCAAGGAAAACACAGATATTTACATTATGATTCGTAACAGTAGCAAGGTGACAGCTATGAAGTAGCAGCGAAAATCACTTTATGGTTGGGGGTCACCACAACACGAGGAACCATGTTATAGGATCACAGCGTTAGGGAGGTTGAGAACCACTGCCCTAAAGGCACGATGGCTTTGGTTGGGACATTTCAATGAGTCGGATGGGTCAGAAAAATGCGTCAGTGAATCACACGGCATCTTTGATTATGTTGATTGAGAAAACAGATAAACCGCCGGGCGGTGGTGGTGCACGCCTTTAATCCCAGCACTCGGGAGGCAGAGGCAGGCGGATCTCTGTGAGTTCGAGGCCAGCCTGGGCTACCAAGTGAGCTCCAGGAAAGGCACAAAGCTACACAGAGAAACCCTGTCTAGAAAAAACAAAAAAAAAAAAAAAAAAAAAAAAAAAAAGAAAACAGATAAATCTTTAGGGTGACGCTCCTTCGCCCCCGAAGTTGAGGTGTATACAGGTGTCTGCTGCTGGATCTGCACGGAGCCTGTGGCTCATTTGGCTACAGCATTTGCAGCTGGGTGGAGGATGCGTGCGTCTCCAGGAGTCACCAGACACAGCACGGAAACAGGGCTCTGTACTGGGAGATTCTCAGGGCCGCCAGACTCCCATCATTCCCTGGCTGCTCTGGTCTCTGTGGATCTGCAGGGAGGGGCTGCACCATGTGGCTCCTCGCTGGGAGCTGGCCACCCTGAAGAACAGCAGAGGGCTCTTCACACGGGCTTTAACCTGCCTCGGAGTGCTGTGGATGGTTTAGAGTGGCGGTCTTCCCTGTTCCTAGTCTTTTGGATGGGGTAATGGCTCTTCGCCGGGAACTAGAGAAAGTTCTGGAAGTAGGACCAGGAAAAGGAGCCCTGAGACTGATTCTAAGTTCACACGGGCTTTGGGCTGTCTACATGACTCACAGGATGATTCCATTTCTTCCTTATAATAGGGTAAGCCGTGGGTGATGACTCTGTGATCCCTGTATTTAACATTGCCAGCTTCCGGCTAGAAAGGGATGGAGAGGCTCTTAGGGCTCTTGTACTCCCCCATCCACCTGAGCCCCTTCCTCCCCGGGGGACCTGGTGACCAACAACGTTGCCCTCCCTTCATGTAGGTTTCAGACGGTGCCTCAGATGGTCAGGGTGTGGAGAAACGAGTGCCTGCGGGTTTTCCATGACCGGCTCATCAACGAAGTGGACAAGCAGCTGGTGAGCACGCGCACCATGCACCTTAGCGGGCAGGGAAACCCACATAGAGTCTACAAGCAGCTGGTGAGCATGCGCAACCACCTTAGCGGGCGGGAAACCACATGTAGAGTCTAAGTGAAACACACGCCAGTGAGGCCAGCAAGATGGGTCAGCGGGCACTTGGGCTAAGCCTGACAAGCTGAGTTCCATCCCTGGGGCCCACATGGCGGGAGGAGAGAACTGACTCCCAGAAGTTATCTTCTGCCCTCTGCATGTGTCCCCTTGGCACAAATAAATAAGTAAATGTAATTAAAATGAAAAAAGAAGGTTTAGAAAAAACAAAAGCAAAAGAAACCAGTGTAGCCCGGCACGCCTTTAATCCCAGCACTCGGGAGGCAGTGGCAGGCGGATCTCTGTGAGTTCGAGGCTAGCCTGGGCTACAGTGTGAGTTCCAGGAAAGGTGCCAAAGCTACACAGAGAAACCCTGTCTCAAAAAAAACCAACCAAACAACAACCCCCCCCAAAAAAAAAAGTTTAAAAAAAAAGAAAGAAAGAAAGAAAGAAAGAAAGAAAGAAAGAAAGAAAGAAAAGAAACCAATGTATTGCTTATACTGGATGCTCACTGCAGAAGGATAGGCACCCCTAGGTAAGGTCTAGGTAAATTATCCCCACTGATCATGGTGAATTCTCTTTTCCTGCCAAATGTATGCAACTGTGGACATGTCTGGGGCCTTAACTGGCTTTCGTTTCAAGGTGCAAGATCACATTGGGACCCTGGTGAAGGAGCATTTTAACGATGACTACGAGATGGTGATGAGGGACCCCATCCTGTTTGGGGACTTCCGGACGGCTCTGCATGAGGATGAACCACGCATTTATGAAGACATCCAGGATTATGAGGCCGCCAAGGCACTGTTTGAGGTGCGGACCGCCAACTTCCAGCTCTGTCCATGCAGGATATTGCACACCCAGCGTTTGGGGTGTGTTTGGTGGCCGTTGCAGCTTCTCTTGTCTGTAATGGGCTGTGGCTCACTCTAGCAGGTTGACACCCAGCGGACCAGAGATTTACTTTATTTTTAGTTATGTATGTAGTATGTGTGTGAATGTGTGTGTGTGTGCATGAAAGTGCACACATGCATGCATGCTTGCATGTAAGTATAGGTGCCCACAGAGGCCAAAAGAAGGCGTCAATCTCCCTAGAACTGGAGTTACAGGCATTTGTGAGCCGTCTGAGCGCTAGGAACTGTACTTGGGTCCTGGAAAGAGCAACATCTCCCTGCTGAGCCAGCTCTCCTGCCCCACGCCCAGCCGACTGCAATCTTGAGGTCTGGAAATTAGGTCTCCAGCCCCACAGGTCCTAACATTCGGATTACTTCCTCAGCCATGGACGCTGAGGAAAAAGGCAGCTCTCTCCATCCTTCATCTTTCCTGATGCGAAGGAGAGAGCCTAGCTCTTAACATGTGGTGGGGCTTATGGATCCTTTCCACTCAGGAAATCCTCGAGGAGTACAACGAAATCAACACCAAGATGAACCTGGTGCTGTTTGACGATGCCCTGGAGCACCTGACGCGTGTGCACCGCATCATTCGAATGGACCGGGGCCATGCACTGCTGGTGGGCGTGGGTGGCTCCGGAAAGCAGTCCTTGGCCAGGCTGGCAGCCTTCACTGCAGGCTACGAGGTGAGGGGGAGCCTGTTTAAAGAGTTGGGAGTATGACCTTCTGTTTTTGTCCCGTCCATGGCTTGAGAACTCAATCTCAAAAGTCAGACCCAGGCCACACCTGTGAATTTGGAACTGTGGGAACACAGAGGGAGCTTGGCCAAACCTGAGAGGAGCAGCGGGTGGCATTGCTGGCTGTCACACCTGCAGCTTATAACTTCCGGGAACTCCAGCTCCAGGGGATCCAGCGCCCTCCTGTGGTCTCTCCAGTGCCCTCCTGTGGTTCACTTACAAGCCCAAGTGCATAAACAGAAATCAATATAAATCTTTTAGAAAAGATAAAACTGCTTTATAGAGCTATGAATCAAGATGGTACAGTTTGTCACTATAAGTGTGCACACGATGCTTTTGGTCTAGTCGCCAATCACCAGCCTTTGCTATTGCAGGTGACCCTTCTCTCCCTCCTGTGACACCCGGGTGGCCAAGTCCCTTCCTTGCCTTCCTTTCTCCAGACACATGCTCCTCATAGGAGCAAGCACCTTTTATACTCACACCTTGACACATGCGTGCGGCACACACAGGACACTTGTCAATCATCCGGCTTCCATGCTTGTGCCCCTCAGGTGATGTAATGTTGTGGAGCATGCAAACCCACATGCTCTCCTGATGCACTCAGCGCCTTCCCCCTGCCTCAGCGGGCGCTGCCTACCTGTTTGCCCAGGTGTTTGAGATCCTGTTGAGCCGAGGCTACTCGGAGAATAACTTCCGGGATGATCTGAAGAACCTGTACATGAAGCTGGGGCTGGAGAACAAGATGATGATCTTTCTGTTTACGGACGCGCATGTGGCTGAGGAGGGCTTCCTGGAACTCATCAACAACATGCTGACCTCAGGTACTGCCCACCCACTGGCAGGAATGTCCAGCCCTACCCCCCGCCCCCTGCAGTCTGAGACAGACCTGGCAATCTTTGTTGTCACACAAGACCCTGCAGTTCAGGCTGGGGCATCACTGAGCGCTCCTCTTCTCCTGGAGATGTATAGGTTACTTTCCTCCTCCTTGTGATGAGGATGGTCCCTGAGCTTGAAGCCATGTGTGTCTCAGCTCTGTGAGACGCTGTGAGCTTATCCCACAGTGGCCACGGCACACCTCGGGTTTTGCAAGGAATACGATGCCCATGACCTCTGTTGTCCTTGAAGCTGAGAGTCTGAGATGTGCAGGGGAGGGGTGGGTACCAAAGCACACAAAAAGACACACAGGGATTGCAACTGTAAGAATGAGATGAGGGGAGGAGCCTCACGACGCAGCACTTGGAAGCTGGGGTGTCTCTTTCCGGTGGTCCTTCATTGAACTGCCCAAAGGCGAGTTCACTCCAGCATCCCAGTGGGTCCGCAGGGCTCCTGGAGGCGACACCAAGGTGCAAACAGGTCCAAGATGTACAAACTCATCCTTTCTGGCTTGCAGAGGCTGCCCCGGCCCAGGGCTCCTTGGCTCACACCACCCTACCCTCCGCTTCTATTGCGCTGACCCGACCTCTGCTCTTTACCCTTTCCTGGGACAACACTGGGCTGCCTGGGTCCTCCGCTCAGTCCCAGCCGCAAAGCGTTGTCCCATTTGGCAGGGAGCATAAGGAAACATGCTTGTAGGTCCTAGGTGGGGTCCGGTGTCTTTGAGGGGCCATCATTCATGCTCCCACATTGGGTAGAGTGGCTGCTAGAAAAATTTTACATGCAGGGAGTCCCCTGTGCCGAAGGGAAGAGACATCAAGGTAGGCGAATGGTTATCTCGTGGACAGGATTCAGGAGTGGCTGGGGGTGTAGCTCTGTGGTAGAGTGCTTGACCAGCATGTGTGAGGCCCAGGGATCAATCCCCACTACCAGGGGTAAACACACACACCTATACTGGGCATAGCAGTGCATGTGTGTATTTCCAGCACCCAGGACACTGAGGCAGGAGTGCTGATTTGTGTACAGCTTGCGGCCCAGAACCTGGACTAGGGGTGATAAGGGAATGAAGAAAGACTGACACACAGAAAGAATCTGGAATCGGGTGGTCTGGGCTTTCCCTGATGGAGAAGCCACGGCACCCCAGAAGCTCGGAGTGTTTTGTTGAACATGGAGGCAGCGTTATTAATACAGACAAACATGGAGGCAGGATTGGGGTGTACAGCTGGGTCAAGGAGGCAGGTTTAGCTACTAGTCTCCTCAGGAGCAGTCTCCGGGCTGTAAACATCCGTGTGGAGAAAACTATTGTTGACTTGTTCTGCCCACTGTCAACATCAGTACTCAGACCAGAGGAAGGCTTTGCCACCACCGTGGGGCTGAGGCCTTGGTCCTTGGCATGGCCATGCCCATATCAAACAATACACATTCACTCAGCACTTCCTGCTCCCTACAGAGGAGGGTCAGAAGTCCAAGGTCATCCTCAGCTACCTAACAAGTTCAAGGCTAGCCTGGGCTACAAGAGACCCCAATTTAAAATACCAAAAAGTAGAGGGGCACTGGGATGCAAGGCCTTGTGGGTCATTTAAAGACGGGACTCTATTCTCACTGCCTGGACACAGTCTGAGTGCTTTCTGGATGTTCTTTTGGCCACCTGTGGGGTCTGCATCAGAGTTGAGGGAAGAGGCAGTGCCTTTCGAGGGCAAGCAACTTTGGCCCCAACGGGAACCCCTTGACTCAAGTGTCTCACCATCTGAAGGCATGGACGCTCACAGTCACCCACAGTCAGCCAGGCCCTGGCCAGATACAGTCCTTGCCCAATGCCTTGGTGGCACTGGGGGCTGCGGGATTTGACATTGTATAACTGACCGGTCCCACTGGATGCCGGACCATCTCTGCTCTAATTTCATCTCCATTGCTGTGACAAATGCCCTGAACACAAAGTGCCTTAGGGAAGGCTCATTTGGGTTATGATTCCACGTTAAAGCGCATTATTTTAGGGAAAGCCACAGCCGTAGGAGCTTGAGGTCACATCACATCCAAAGTCAATGGCAGGGAGAAATGAATGTACCCAAGCTGCCTGTTTCCAGCTCTCTCCTGCCCTGAAGAGTCAAGGGCCCTCTGCCTAGGGAATGGTGCTGCCCATGGTGGGCTGGGTCATCCTAACGTTAATTAACAGACTAACCTGATAAAGACAGTTATACAATTGAGACGCTCTTCCCAGGTAATTCGACATTGTGGCAAGCTGGCATTTAAAACTAAGCAGCTCACTCCCCTCAAGTTATGACCATGCAAATTGTCATTAGATATTGTCAAATGTTTCCTGGGAGGTAAATCCCCATGGGGAGAATCCCTGCTGTGAGAGGCACATGTACATGAGCTTTGGTGCCCAGCATAGTCCTCAGAGACCACTTTGATCTTGGGCTAGTGGGTGTGTGTTAAGCCTGGACCCTAGCCCTGGTCTTCTGCTGGCACCTGCTGCTCTTCCCATCATGCCTTGCACCCAGGGAGGTCAGAACTCAGAGACCTGAAAGCCAGCTCCCTCCACATCCTTGTCCTCCAGGGATTGTCCCTGCACTCTTCCCTGAAGAGGAAAAGGACAGCATCCTTGGTCAGATTCAGCAGGAAGCCTTGAAGTTCGGAATGGGCCCAGCCAAGGAGTCTGTGTGGCAGTATTTCGTGAAAAAGAGTGCCAACAACCTACACATTGTCCTGGGCATGTCGCCAGTGGGAGACACCCTGAGGACCCGGTGCAGGAATTTCCCAGGTACCTTTGAACCAAGGCTAGAAATCCTTCACCACTGCTGCAGCATAGTGTGTGCTCTGGGGACCCGCCACATCCATCAGCAGGACCATACAGGATGTAGTGCTTGAGTTGAAGGTTGTCCCTGCACTGTAGGCATGCTTCCTTGGTCCCTGTCAATCCCCAGTGGGCATGGCTGGTGTCTTCCTGGCAGGAGGGTGGGCACATGCTCCCCAGCTGCAGAGTGCATGGTGTGGGGAAGGTGCCTTTCTTCTCCCTCCCAGGGTCACAGTAACAAGATATTGAGACATAATCACACTTGGATGTGCCCAACTGAGCCACCACTCTGGTGGATACTGAAGCCATGCACGTGTGCTGGAGTGACTCGGGGTTGCACAGTGATCCTCTTTTAACTCTCTCTTCAAGGCCTCGTGAACAACACTGGTATCGACTGGTTCATGCCCTGGCCATCCCAGGCCCTACATGCAGTTGCCAAGTCATTTTTAGGTAAGCTGCCACTGTTGCAGGAACAGCTTTGTGGTCTCATAAAGAAGTGTGTCACTTTTCTGACCAAATTTTGACCCAGAAGATTCCTTCACCATAGATAACTTATGACAAAGAATAGCTTTGTATTGTTAGTGTGGCTTGGGGTTATATTTTGCTGTAGTCCAAAGGGATCAGGAGTCTGCAAGGCATAGCCTACTGCCAAATGTGGCCCCCTGATTGTTTTGATGAATAAAGTTTTATTGGTGCCCACTTTATGAACATTTTGTCTTTGGCCCCTCTTATGCCACAGCTACATGATCACATCCTTGCCCATAGAGAAGGTGCCATTACTGTTCAGCTCTTTATAGAAAAAAAAAATGAACAAAAGGCCACTACCATGTTGGTACCAGGACAATTTCTTTTTGTCTAGATCTAATTTGAATGGATTTATGACCAATGTCATTGGGTGGCTTTGTAAATAGTTCCAACTTTACAAATATGCACACAACAAACTCAATAAACAGCCCTTCTACACAAGCCAAAACCATAATTTCAGTTATAATGCTGTTCTCCTGGGAAGGAAGCCAAGAAAACATTTGCTATGGGGTTGTGACTTAGAGTCTTCACAGAGGCTGCTCTGTGATGGTCCATGTGGCAATATCTGCTTCTGTCACAGCTGTTGAATTCTGACAATGTGCTTTGAGAGCCATTCGGGGCCACATGTAAATGTTTCTAAATGTTACGATAAAACTTTATTCACAAAAAACAAGTGGTGGGCTGTAGAGAACCACAGAGGTTTCCTAGTAAGAACTTACTCAGGGTCCAAGAATCTGAGCTTGCTTTACCCAGCAGGGCTGCATAAGGGGATGATTTTGACCACGGGTGAGGTTACCAGGTATTTGGAAGGGTCTGCACTTGGCTGTGCGGTGTGCTTTGATCTAGTAAGGGAGAGGTCTTTTGCCCCGTCCTTTGGTATTGTTATAAAAAGCCCTTTTGAAGAGGCAGAAGGGGCCATTGGGTATTGGCCCAGGTTCTCCCGAAGCTATCCTGTGTTTCTGTCTTTCTCCTCTTCATTGTCTTTCTATCTGAAAGTTTCTTAGCCCTCTCTCCTCCTCATAGGAGCCCTGGAAAAGGTGGGAGATAGCCTCCCACAGTGGGCCACATGCCCTGTGGGGCTGTGGCTGCCAGCCTCGCTGTGGCTGTGCATGCTAGCTTCCGTGGCTGGCAGGTCATTCCCACACCTTTCCAGCATGCAGTGTTTCGGTTCTGTGCACAAAGCTGCCCAACATTCATTTACAGTTCTCTCCCCTTAGAACATATTTCCTGAAGTTGAGGTGACCATGTTGCAAAGCTAGATGCCTGTGGGCTGAGTTTTTCAGGCATGCTGCGTGTAGTCTGTGTTAAAGACAGCTCTGCAGAACCTGGACATACAGATGGTTTGGGTCCAGTCTTCTTTCTCTCATACCCTGCTTGAAGCTGTTGCATCCCAGGCCATCAGCTGGTCCAAGTGACAAGATCTTGGCTCTGGGAGAGAGCACCCATCATTCCATCACAGAATGGCTGAGTGCACCCACCCAGCCGCCGTAGGTAGGGGCTTCATGATAGGGGTTGGTTGTGGGCCCTATTCCTGAAGCCCCAGCTTCTCCCGATGATGCCTGAGCCCTGGGGAAAGGCAGAGGGTCGGTCTGCCAGGGCAGGAGGGTTGGCCTCTGTGTTAGAGAAATCACTGTGGGCAGATCACAGGTCCCGTAAGTTGCCACAAGTAATGGCTGCTCATTTCCTTTTTTTAAATGAAATTTTTGATGAAATCACCTTTTATTTAGGGAAAATATGTCTACTGTAAACTGTCCCGTTCTGTCCATCTTGAGTGTACTTGAAACATCAGTTACATTCATAGTGTCATGTAGCCACTATGGCTCTCTGTTTCCAGAACCTTCCATCATCCTAAACTGAAGTTCTGTATCCATCTTCCCTCCCCTGGTGTGGGGGACCAGCTCCTCACCTTTACCTGGGTACTCTTGAGGAGAGAGGCATAGGAGATCTAGATAGAAGGATGGAGAGAGAAACAGATAGAAACTCAGGATAGCCACAAGAGGGCCTGGATCCTTATCCACCGGCCCAGAACTTTATTCAAAAGGGCTTTTTATAACAATGCCAAGGGGCGAGGCAAAAGACCTCCCCTTGCTAGATACAACCAAGTGCAGACCCTTCCAAACACCTGGTAACCAGGCCCGTGGTCCAATCATCCTCTTATGCAGCCCCGCTGGTAAAGCAAGCTCAGATCTCGCCAGGAAACCTCTGTGGGCTCCCACACCCTGGAGACCTCTAACCAGCTTCCCAACTCTGTGAATCTTCCCTGTCTATGTATCTCATGTAAGGGGACCCATGCACATTGCTTCTTTGTGTCCAGCTTCTTTCTTTTTGTATAGTGTTTTTGGAGGGTATAGCCCATATCAGCCCTTTGGTCCTTTTCATGGCTGAATAGTACTCCACTGTGTGGGCATGCTGCATTGTTACCATCCACCTCAGATGGGCCCTGGTCCTTTCTCCTTACTACTCTGCTACCGTGAACATTGGTATTCACGGCCCTGTTGAGGGCTGGGTGTCTGGTTCTTTGGGGGCACATACATAGGAATGGAGTTCTTGGATCTTTGGATCAATGTTTCACTTTTTGGGGACCTGGTGTTTTTTTGTTTGTTTTCTGCAGTGCTGGGGCCTGACCCCAAAGTCCCATAGGCTAGGCAGGTGCTCGCCACCAAGCTGCTTCCAGTTCCCCTTTTCCCTGTTGCTAACCCCCACTCTGTCCATCCCTTTCTGCCTAGGGGATAACCCCATGATTCCCATAGAGAATATTGAGGACCTGGTGGAGCACGTGGTGATGGTCCACCAGTCGGTGGGCGAGTTCAGCAAGCAGTTCCAGCAGAAGCTGAGGCGCAGCAACTACGTGACGCCCAAGAACTACCTCGACTTCATCAATACGTACTCGAAACTGCTGGACGAGAAAACCCAGAACAACATAGGTGAGCAGCGGTGAAGCAGGACGGGGTAGGGGTGGCACAAGGGTGAGGCTGGCCATCACTGTGTGGGCAGGGTTCGGGAGCAAGGCTCCTCTCTGCAAGGCTTGGCACCCTTATGACTGGGGCAGAATAGAGGAGATTTGAGTTTTGCATCTGGGGGGATGGTTCGTCCCTGTGGGTAAGACACAGCCCGCTCTTAGTTCTGTGTGGTCCCGGGTTTGCAGGTCTGTTTCCTTTGCCCTGCACGTTCCCTGGTCCCCAGTGTGTTCTGTTAGAAAGGGCTTTTCAGGAAGGGCTCTCTTTGGCAGCTGGCTAAGAGATGCACCGTTAGCTGGGCAGCCGTGGTGCACCCCTTTAATCCCAGCACTCGGGAGTCAGAGGCAGGTGGATCTCTGAGTTTGAAGCCAGCCTGGTGGTTTACAGAGTGAGTTCCAGGACAGCCAGAGCTACACAGAGAAACCCTGTCTCCAAAATTAAACAAAAATAGACACACTATTTTTTTTTTTTTAGCAGTTTCTTCATGCAAATGCCACACATGCAGTCTGGGGGCTAGAATGGGTATGGCATCTTGTAGAAGTGAGTTTTTTCCTCTTCTGGATGTGTCCCTGTTGGGGTCCACAGAGGTTTCCTAGTGAGATCTGAGCTTGTTTTACACAGCAGGGCCTCATAAGGGGATGGATAGATCATGTGTGTGGTCACCAGGTGTCTGGGATGGCCTGCACTTGGCTGTGCTGGGGGAAGGTCTTTTGCTTCACCCCTTGGCATTCCTTTAAAAAGCCCTTTAGTAGAGACAGAAGGGCTGGTGGGTTTGGACCCAGGCTCTCCCGAGGCTATCCTATGTTTCTGTCTCTCTCTTCTATATATCTATCTAAATATTTCTCACTTCTCCCTGCTCAAGAGTATCCTGGGGGGCAAAAGTGGGGGCAGGTCCCCCACAGGTCCCAAGGAGGCTAATGCAAGTTCCTGCCCTGGAGCCTGGACCACTGATCTTGTGCTGTGTGTCCCCAGCTCAGTGCAAGCGTCTAGAGGGTGGACTGGACAAGCTGAAGGAGGCCACCATCCAGCTAGATGAGCTCAACCAGAAGCTGGCAGAGCAGAAGATCGTCCTGGCCGAGAAGTCAGCTGCCTGCGAGACCCTGCTGTCAGAAATCGCCACCAACACAGCCATAGGTGAGTGCCTGGTGTGGGCTGCCTGTTCTGGGGACCAGTCTGCCCCTGAGGGGTCAGGGCTCCTCCAAGATTTTGCTGAGAGACCACTGTGCTGTGGGCAGCCATTAACAAGCCTTAAGACACAGACCCACCACCATCAAAGGACACCCAGCCTGAGTGTCTCCATATCTGTTTGTTTAATTTCTAAATATTCTGTTATTTTTAGTGGGTTTTTTTTTCCTACTCATAGGGGGCAACCAGACAGAATGTGGGCCAGTGACAAAGTGAAGTCAAGCTGTGAGCAGTGTTGCCAGGCAGAGAGGGGCGGTGGAGTGGGAAGGAAGGAAGACAGAGGAGGGGCTGTACTTCCTAGATGGGGCATCTTTAGCACTGGACCTGAGTGAGCATAAAAAAAAAAAAAGTGTGTGCAGGTCACGGATTTCCAGGTACCTGCCTGGAAGGATTCTCCCAGGGATTAATCTGAGGGATAGCAAATGAATGGAATCACGCTGAGTTCTTTAGTCCATTCACCTTGTTCTTCTAAGACAACTCCATCTACACAGCTTCTTTTCCGTTCTCATACTTAGCTCCTCTCTGTCTCTTCTGCTGTTCTCTCATTGTTCTATCTTATTTCTTCCTCTCCTTCTCCCCGCCAAGCATGTATATGTCCATTCATGAACAACTTGTTAGCAAAAACTACAAAGTCAACTCTCAGGGACAAGTATTCTGACAAGAGCCACACTTGGCAAAGACTTGGTCAGCTTAATTGGTGACTGACAACAGCTGTAGGTTGTCAGAAGGTCTGGCTATCTCTTAAAGGGATAGCTACAAGGGTTCCAAGGGAAGAAATTAGACCAATGAGAGATTTAAGGAAAAGGCAGAGAACACATGTACTATTTTATGTGATTAATAATATCCAGACATGGTTAGTCAGTTAACAGCCTTTTCTGTTCATCACCTGAATCTCAGGACATAGTCTACTGAGCCTAAAATCTTGCATTAAAAATTGGTGTAAAAATAAATACAAAGTGTTAATTGTCTTTTGAATCAGAGAGGGGAGGTGCCGGTGGAGGAAGCTGAGGACAACATAGGTGCTGTTGATCTCTTGAAGGACTAAGATATACCCAGGCCAGACACCTGCACTATCACTTCTGGTTCGCTGTAATTCTTTTGATGGGTTTTGATCCAACAAGGCCAGGCACCTGCAGTTCCGCTCTGTGAATTGAAGTTCTACGAAGACACTGTGTCTGGCCAACTTTGCCTTGTCAGTGGCTAAGGATGGAGAACAAGACCTCTAAGTGTCTGCAGTCCACCTGGAACAACAGACCTAGTTATGAAGCCTATTTTAGTATGTTTCTAATCATAAAAATTGTACAGTTAGATAAGAAACTGTCTTCTTGACCATCCACAACTATGTGTGCCCATAAGATTGAGATGCAATCATGAGATTACATGTACACGTAACATGGAGATGCATGGTAAATGGGGAGAATCATAGCTGTTATTGCACAAGAAGCTTGCAACAAGAGACAGCCAGTTCACTCAAAAGGCAGTAATTCTATAATGCCTTGCATGATGGTTTCCTCTAACAGAACCCTTGGTTCTGATAGGTTGACTTTCTGAACACTAGTTGTCACCTGCTGTATACTCTCATGGTCTTTTGCTCCCAGCAGCTCTCAATATGTGGGCAGGAAGGTTTGAGATGGGAGATGGAGGGTGACAGAAAAGGCAGGGCCAGTGAGGTGGCTCAGTGGGAAGGGTGCTTGCTACCAGTCCCGATGACCTGAGTTTGCTCCTGGGATCCACAGAAGGAGAGAATGGACTCTGGCACGTGAGCACAAATAAATCAAAGGTTATAGAAAGATTTTTTTTTTTTAAGATATAAAGAGAGGACAGTGGGGAGAAAACAGATTCATCTAAGTCATCCAAAGTCACAACATCACCCAGGGTCCTTGGCCAGCAGTGTCTAGGCAGGTGGGGCTGACACAGAACCCAGAGGGTAGCACACAGCAGGAAATGCCACCTAGAGTCCTCTCTGTGTGAGCACCCGTGGCCATCGCATTGACCAGAGCCCCCTGGCCACTCTCCCCATTGACCGTGGCTGGCTTTGAGGTTTCCCACGTGGCTCAGGTTCCCTCTGCGGCATCCCGGCATCTCACCGGCCCCTCCCCCTGCAGCGGAGGAGAAGAAGAAGCTGGCGGAGGAGAAGGCCATGGAGATAGAAGAACAGAACAAGATAATTGCGGTAGAGAAGACCGAGGCCGAGACAGCGCTGGCTGAGGTCATGCCCATCCTGGAGGCTGCCAAGCTGGAGCTGCAGAAGCTGGACAAGTCGGATGTGACTGAAATCAGGTACCAGCTACCACCTTTGCTCACACCTGCACTCCTAGAGCTCACTCAGGGGCTGCCATGTGCGTACCCCCTATTTACAGATAGTAAAGCGAGCCCCCACCCCACCCCACCCCAGAGGCCAGGCAATCCCACCCAGGGAGTTCAGGCTCCGCCAGGAGGACAGTTGTGAGTCACCCTGTGGGTGCCGGGAACCGAGCCTCGTTCCTATGAAAGAGTGGACGGTGTTCTGAACTACTGAGCCATCTAGCCCCAAGCCAGAGAGTTTTAATATAGGATCAAGGCAACCGGCTTTACAAGGTTCTGACTGTAGAATCCAGGTTTGGCGAGTGAGGGCTGCCGGTACATCCTGTGGCGTCTGTCTGCATCCTTTTCTGCTTGGCATTGTGTTCCATATGTTTTTATAATCGAAAATTCATTTATTTCATGTACAAGTATGTGTGCCTGCCGTGACGCCCATGTGGACATCGGAGGACAGTTTTCCAAAGTGGTTTCTCTCCTTTATCTGTGGACCCTGGGGACTGAACTTGGGTCATCAGCCTCAGTGGCGAGGGCCTTTACTGGCTGAGCCATTTCACCCACCCAATTTTAAAGTGTTATTTTGTGTTTGTGCTCTAATACAGGAAGGACTTCCTTAGGGTTTTAAACTGGCCGGTGGCATCCCACAGTGTGAGTGCGATGCTTTATTCAGTGGGCGCCCCTGCTGGATCCTTTCTTGCATCTCATCTTTTGACCTTACAAAGGACACAGCAAACAAACCTGGCCACACTTCACTGTGCACTCTGGCACCTCCCCCTGCAGGATACATTTCCAGGAGTGGAATGCCTGGGTCCCAGGGTGCACAGTGGACGGTCCTCCCACCCCCATGTCCACATCTGTACCTGTTTCTTCATAGTTATGCCAGAGAGGATGCCCCCAGGTGTCTGCATTTTTTTTTGCCTCTCTTCTAGCAGAAAAGGGGTCTGTGTGTGGTTTCCACTCAATTTATGTTTCTCTCGTTAGAGGTGGCCCTTCGCATATGTGGTTTAAAAAAAAAAAGGCAAGAACATCGTTTTCCTTTCTGCATTGTCTTTTGTTTTACCATAACTCCCCCCCACCGTGTGTGTGTGTGTGTGTGTGTGTGTGTGTGTGTGTATGTATGTATTCTGCTGCTAGGGAATAAACCCCAAGGTCTCACCCAAACATGCTAGGCAAGTGCTCTATCACTCCCAGCCATCCAAAGACTTTATATAAAATGGAGCTTATCTTTATATCCATAAAGGGAATTGTAGCTATCTTCTGAATTTGTCATTGGGCGTTTGACTTTGTGGGTGAGATTTGTATGTGTGTTTGGTTTTCTCACGCATGCTTTGGTGTATGCGGCATTGTTTAGGAATATTTTATATTGTGGCGTTTAGACCATAACATGGGTAAAATGCCACTGTGGGACCTAAATTAACATTCCCCAAGGCGGCAGCTTGTACTTTTAAATATTTTTTTCTTTTTTATATTTAAATCTTTTGTCAGTGTCTAAGGTATTTTCCTCTGAGTCCGGTGTGCGTCTGGATCCTAACCCCCCAACAGTCTGGCTTTGATGGGTCATTTCAATGTGAAACATGATGAGCGGTCATAGCCGGCGGTCTCATAGTCTTTAATTCCTTAAAATGTCTTCCTAGAATATTCAGTCCCCTCTGTGGGAACCCTTAAGTGTAAATCAGAAGGTGCTGGGTAACAAAAAGGTACACGTGTTTGCTTCTCCCCTGAGAAGGAACAGCAGCCTCCATTTGCAACTAACTTGTGATGCTGAGGTGGTCCCTGGAGACTGTCTCCTGGACAACTGGGTTCTTGTCCCATCCTTCTCCAGGAATGGAGTGGGCTGATAGTGAAGGGGGACAAATGGACAATACTTTATCATAAGTCAGAGTTAACAAATAGACTGCCATTTGGGATTTAAATGAAACGAGTTTGAACCCACGGTAGCGATGGGATGCTGGCTGAGATGTGGGACCCAGGCCAGCTCTCGGGTGTGTTGCCGCTGTGGGAAAGGTCACGGCTCAGGTTCTGGAGGCTGGGAGAGGCAGAGCAGGCCTGTGGCTCTGGTTGCCACCCCACAGGCTTGGGGAGCTTCGTGTCTGGCATCTGGAGGTTGGAACCTGCCAAGGGAGCAAATTCCTCCCTGCAGCAGAAGCACAGGGTCGCCAAGGCTGAGGCAGGGACAAGTCCCCTCAGGCTTCAGTTGCCGGTGGAGTTGTGGAGGCTGGCTCAAGCTACAAGCCTGAGCACCAGCAGTTCCTGGCAAGTCCTGAGGGCAACTGCCTCCTCCTCTGTTGAATTCTAATGCACCCTGTACTCCGCAGCCCAGATTTATAGAATGTCAGCAGGAACAAAAAAAAAAAAAAAAAAAATAGAGCTAATCAGGGAAGAGGACCTAAACCTGGTGGCAACAGGAGAGAACACCAGGTCACCAAAACTGGCTAAGAGATCATGATCAGGGTCCGTCTCTGCAGATGTTTCCTTCTGTTTCCGTGGTCCTTGCAGGCAAGGTCACTGTGTGAAACCCAACATGTCCATTTCTCTACCTTGTAACCTCTGTGACAAAGATCGCCACTTCACAATAAGAGCACCAGACTCCACGTAGTGAAAGCAGTGTATTTCATGCCCCTGTAAAGCAGTATGGCAGCCATACTGCGGGAGTGTAGAGAAGTCTTCACAGCCCCTACGCCTGGCCCGCCCTCCCTATCCTCACCGGCTGAGTAACCTGGAGGAGGGTCAGTCTCACATGTCATCTAGGATGCCCACATTTACCTTTTACTCAATGAACCCGGGCGTGGGTTCGTCCCTATGTTTTATTTTAAAGCTTTTCAGGTGCACGACCTTGGGACATCTGTAGGTCACCAGGCAAGCTTAGCTGTTAATTCTCTATTCTAGCCTGGACGAGCAAGCGGGTAGCTTAGAGTCTGGGTATGGGTGGGAAAGGCTGCAGTGATCCATGAGGCAGGGGTCAGTACTTTCTGTTCATCTGTTTTGACCTGAGCTGGTTGGAGGCACTTTTGAAAACCAACTATCAAATCTTTTTTTTTTTCCCCTGAGACAGGGTTTCTCTGTGTAGCTCTGGCTGTCCTAGAACTTGCTCTGTAGACCAAGCTGTTCTTGAACTCAGAGATCCACCTGCCTCTGCCTCCCGAGTGCTGGGATTAAAGGCCTCCACCATCTGGCTCAAATCTTATTTCTTATGAGCTGGGTGTTTCCAATGTTCCATCTGTACTGTATTCTGAGAAAATAGAGGATTCTGGGTAAATTAGATCCTGGATCATGACTTGAAGTGGAATGCATCACTTGAATGGACTCACGGGAGCTGGAGCTGGGAGCTTCTGGCTCTATACTCCTGCTTTATAGAGAGAGAAACTTTGACCCCTGGCTGGTCCCTAACTTGCCCACAGCTTAGGACCCACAGGCCATGTCTGCTCCTGCCTGTATGTGTAGATCCATGGGCTTTCTCTTCCCTGGCCTTCTTGTCAGACACGTCTTGTCACCTACCACCATTAGTGTCCAAATGCCCTGTAAAGCCAAGGCTTTCCCTGGTCAGCTGGGGCCAGTTCTGAGCCCACTGACCCTCAAGGCTGGGCTAGCATTGGCCTCACTCTCAGCTCTGCTCTCTCTGCTCCTGCCTCCTGTGGGGCCTATACTGGCTTCAGGACCTGGGGTAGGGTTATGCTCAGTGCTGGCAGCTCCAACTGTCTGGCTATGATGATGACCTGGGCATCGAGGTCTTGGGATTTTAATGGCTGCCATCATGTTTCTGTTCCCTGCCGTCTTCCAGGAGCTTGGTGTGGGGCTAGCAAATGAGTCCCTTCCTGCCCCTAGGGACCTTGCATACTCTATTCCCAGACAGTCACCTCTAGGGAACCCTTCTGCCTGCCCCATCTTTCCCCAGGAATTCTGTTTAGGTCCTGGCCTTTCTTACACTGAACATGGGCCCGCCTGTCCCCCAGGTCATTCGCGAAGCCCCCAAAGCAAGTGCAGACAGTCTGCGAGTGCATCCTTATCATGAAAGGCTACAAGGAGCTGAACTGGAAAACCGCTAAGGGCATGATGTCCGACCCCAACTTCCTGAGGTCCTTGATGGAGCTCGACTTCGACTCTATCACCCAGGGTCAAGTGAAGAACATCAAGGGTGAGCAGGGCTGGGAGGGTCCAGGCAAGGGGTGGGGCTGGGGCGTCACCGTAGCCCTGTGGATGGAGCAGCACACTGGCTTTCAGGCTCCCGTCGGCGATTCAGGGGACAGGGGCGGCTGCTGGCCCATGTGCAGTTGGCTCAGCACGGGGTCTGGCTCTCCCTGGCAGGGAAACCCGGCTCTGCCTTTGTCTTCTGTGTAGCTCAGCATTTTCCCTTTGTGCCTCTTGCCGATGCCATGCCTCTGCACATACCTGGGGACTGGGCAGGGGAAGGGTGGTACCACCTGTGGTCAGCGGGATGTGTCTTTGGCCAGAGAATGTCCAAGCTCCCTGCCAGCTGACTCTGGGCACTGCCCAGGGCTCTGCCAGGAGGGGTGGGGTCCTCATGGACCACATTGTCACAGCTGTGCACAAGCTCACCCCTGAGGCAGTTGGGGCTGGCTCAGCAGGTAGAGGTTATTCATAGTGCCTTGGTAACCTGAATTAGATCCCCAGAAAGTAGAGAGAACTGACCCCACAAAGTTGTCATCTGCCCTCACTTGACATGTGTGCTATGGCATGTGTGTGTAAGTCTCACACACACACACACAGAGCCTGTGCATGTATGCAACACACGAGAGAGAGGGAGAGAGAGAGAGAGAGAGAGAGAGAGAGAGAGAGAGAGAGAGAGAG